>JAHFWG010000156.1:236048-250000 GCA_020233015.1 Callinectes sapidus | reverse complement strand
AGGAAGTGTTGAACAGAGGATTTGATTATTTTATAATAAATATATGACGAATTACAAGATTTCACTTCATAGGGTTTATTATAGTCCTATATTGGGTATTTTACTTGACAAGGTATAAAATGGATGAAGGAAGCTCAATGAAGGTTAAGTTCTGTTGGACAAAATACTCGAGGTTGAAACCCAAGTACTGCAAGTAGTATTTGCTAAAACTAAATGGTCTATTTATGGAGAATAGGGTCGTGGATAATTGATTTCATCCTTTGCCACTATGGAAACTAATGCAGGAAGAAATGAGGGAAATTTCTCAGGTTATGTACCAATCATATGTTGTTCAGTTGGCATTAGGATCGAAGATTGCATAATAGCTCCAGCATTAAGGCTTGCAATGCACCTTTGGAACAGATCTGGAATCCAAATTGTAGAAATTGCAAGTGTTTTTAAGGCAGTTGTGTATGGAAGAGTTGGAATTATATGTGAAATGCAGATGTAGTGTATTGCCGCTCCTCGCGTCAAAATTCCTTCACTATTTTTCTTTTTTGGTTCATATAGAGTAGCAATCATGTCAAGAGGCTAACTAAGGATAATTAAACAACGTCTGAGTGATGGAAACTGCACAGTGGAAGTGTGGAAAAAGAGCGGTGGTGGACAGCGGGATGGGATGGGGTTCCCATGCCCCTTAGGCACTATAGTGCCACTGCCTCAACTCAATTTTCTCTTATGGTAGGTGATGGCGGAGGATAGGATATGTACGCACCGTGTTAATGTGCAAAATAATTGTGATGAAGAGAGAGAGAGCACTTATTTTAACACTTAGGATCTTAGTCAGCGCCATCGAACACATCATGCAAGTACATTTAATAATGGTACGAGTATACCATCATATGTGTGTGTGTGTGTGTGTGTGTGTGTCGCAGTCGCCTGCTGGTCACTCAGCCAGCCAGCCGTTTCCCTATGGAGCGAGTTCAGAGCTCATTGACCGAGCTTCGGATAGGGCTGAAACCCCATCACACATTATACATCGAGGCCACAACCCCTCGAGTAATGTCCTGCACCTACTTCCTGGTGGGTGAACAGGGACTTGATACACATTAAGAGGTTTGCCCATTTGCTTCGCTGCGCCCGGGACTCGAATCCGGGCTCTCTTGGTTATGAGCCGCGCGTGCAAACCACTACACTACTTGGTATAATTCACTGTCAAGGTCGCCTGCTGTTGACTCAACCAGCCTTTTTCCTACAGTGCGAGCTCAGAGCTCATAGACCGATCTTCGGGTAGGGCTGAAACGACATTGTGTGTGTGTGTGTGTGTGTGTAAGCTTAAGTTTGTTTAAAATGGGATTTGGGATTTATCAATGGGTGATCAAAACTATTCATTTTTCTTTAAGACTGGCATGAACACGGGTAGCTCTGCAAACAATGCGTGAATGAATGCAGTTCCTTGTCCGATGTGGCAGTAACAGGCAGATCGGGCATATTAGCAGGGGTATCTTGTGTAAAAGGCCACTTGTCGGTAAGATCTTTGACATCCTAATATCTGCCCATATCCCATGGTAATTATAAGTAGAAAGAATGCATGGGAAGTTAATAGTTAATGCAATAACTCTTAAAACTATGAAATTTTATCAGAGTCCCCCGACCGTCCTAGCCGCTGCGGGGTAGCTGCTGACTGACTCTGATTTTCATTCACAGCCACGCTACGAGCCTCCACTCAAAAATCAATACACCACACACCAATGACGTCATCCGCAAGCGGGAGCCCTATTGGCTGATCGGGCGAGTGATAGCATCCCATTATTTATGAGAAGGAGAGCGCACTACTTGACGCCGGCGCAACATTCCAAGCGGGCTGTGAGTGCTGAGTCCGTGTATCCTTCCGCAGCCAGGGCAGTAATGCGGCGGCCTTATGGAACACCTTCCACCTGCCCATGATGCCTGGTGTTGGAGCCTGAGGCCGCCCTGCACCTCGCAACAAGCTCCTGCCACTGGACTACTAGTGTAGCAACGTCCTCACTCACGCATTGATCGTCCAGGACTCGAGGTGGAGGTGTAGTTAGTGAAGTTGGCCAAGTGTTTGTGTCTATTGATCTGGAGCAGCGGTGGTTGTAGTGTCTGTCTCTCCTCGACCGCTCCCACCATCCGTTCGTGTCATCTCCGTGTCGGTGTTGTTGATTCGGTGCTGATAACAAGTGAAGCGGACGGCCGTGGGTGGTGGTGCTGGGCGTCCCTAGGCGGTGGTGGGCGGCCCCGGGCGACGGCGGTGGGCGGGCCAGGCGGGGGGCGCGGCATGGGGCGTGCCCAGGTGGCGGCCAGCGGGCCAGCGGCCGGCCCCGCGGGACGGCACCCTCCCGCCGAAGGCCGGTAGACACTGCCTCCTGGTGCCCCCGTGCCGGCGACCTGCCTTGCTCCCGCACCTGCTCGTCCTCGCCCTCGCCGCTGCTGTCTCACCTTTGAGTGTGCTCGCCGCCACCACGTGCCCTACCTGAGGTGTCGGGGCAGCAGGCGGTGCCGCTCCCCCCGCCCGGGCATGGCCGCCCCCTGCGGGGCGTGGCTCCCCTGCGCACAACCCCAGGGACACTAGAGCAAGCCCACCATGGCGGCCGACGGAGGGCCAGACATAATGCCGGATCTCTCGCACCTAACCGACGAGGAGCGGAGCATCATCGAAGGTGTGATGCGCCGCCAGAAGATTGAGGAGGAACAAGAGAGCGAGCTGGTTAGGTGAGTTCGAACCCTTCCTCCCTCGTGTGTGTGTGTGTGTGTGTGTGTGTGTGCGTGTGCGCAAAAAAAAAAAAAAAAAAAAACTTCCACCCCAACATTTAACAATTTGTAGTAATGGATGTAGTCGGTGGTGGCATATGGGGAGTTATTCATCTTTTATGGTTGTGTTGACAACAGTGTTGCTCGTCAGCTCGACTAGTTCATGCCCAGATCAGTGAGCTGAGTTTGGACCCGTCTCGAAGCACATTTGGCGGTAGCTAGATATGCGTGTTGCCCCGAAAGTAGGATGTATTTTCTAATTATACTTCTCTTTCTTCTTAAGGTCATGTGTTCGCATGTTATAAAGTTGTCTTGAGAACAACCAAACAAATTGTTATTGGTCGTCCATAGAAAGCGTAAATACTGCTACATAACACCATAAAAACATAGAATTAGCATTTTTCTCCAAACTTTCACTATTTCTGTAGTATTTCATCTAAGATGCTAGTGCGATCATGAAAGTAATTGATATGTAACCCAAGGGAATCCACAAAAACAGACTCCTGTTTCGTCAGCAGTGAGGCACACTAAGTCTTTTTCTTCCTGCTTCTCAGCTTCCCTCCCTGCCACCATTGAGTGACTTGACTGATGAAACACCCGGCATCCTGCTGGCGCGGGGACCACCTGTAGCATACGCCTCACCCCCTCCCCCTCCTATGACTTAAATTAACCGGTCAACACTAAAAATAGACATGAGAATTGTCATTCTTGAACCATGCCAATGATCTCCGGAGGTTTCGAATATGAATTTTTCTTTAAATCAAAGTAGGTTGGCTCGTTGATTTTAGTAACAGTTCAAAGTTTATTAATTGAAATTAATGGAAACTTATTCTGCTTATTTATCAAAGCCACACTTTTACTTATATGAGGTTATCTTATAGACATTATATATATACGCAATACGCAAGTGCAATGCCGTCCCTTTTTCGGGGCGACAAAAAATCAATGAATCATATTATATCCTGAAAACTATCTTTCATGCATCAAACTTCGTGTGTCACATCTGTTGAATATCAGACTGAAGACATCCACTCCACCTTTCCAGCCTCTTTCCAGCTAATCGTTACCCCTCTCATCTTGGGCGCTTCCAAGCTCCCTCTCATCACCCACACGGCCTCCAGCCAGTCCCGTTCTTTTCTTCCCTCTCCAAGTCCCTCATGAGCTTGCAACAAGTTGAAGAGCCTTCAGGCCCGTACAATTCCCTTGAAAGGAGCTTCTCCATATCAACCCTATCATTTTAGGTTAGAAATGATATGCTTTTTAACCATTCTTCAGCCTCTCTAATATATTGCTGCCAGCCAGCCTCAACCTCATCATGAACTTTTCAACATCGTAGCTCTGTAAGATCATATCTATTTCTCCTTAGTGATTTAGGATGTGTTTTTTTATTTGTTCATTTTTAAATTTGCCAACTACTCCTTCTTCATGGTTAGATTAAGTAAGCAGCGTTAACGACAACTCATGTTACCAAATTGTAAATGAAGAGGTGAATATAGTTTTTTTTTTTATTTTTATTTTTTTATGTCTAATCGATTTTTAGAAGTAAAAGGTCAAATTTACCACTCACAACAAATGCTGATGAGAGAAAATGGTAGTGCGTACATTGACAATGTACCATGACCTGACAGGTGGCCGAGCTGTCCTAACATGTTGCACTTTACTCTTGGCTGAACCACATTTTCAGTACCATCTGGAACTATGATTCCTTGTGACAGTACACATACCAGCTTCCTGAAGTTAGGAAATACTAACTCTTGCCCTTCTCCTTAGACACCTGCATTCTTCACTTCTCAGTGCCACAACCAGTTAGCTTTTCTCGTCATGTCTCCTGAGCTTTGCTGGTTCCATGAACATCTCTTCAGGACCTTTCTATTCGGCGTCTACATGCTTCGTCATCTAAAACACTCAAACCACTTGTCATTCTTTATAGAGCCCCTGTCTGAGCCGCTTCATGTTAACTTGTCTGGAATCCATCAACACCTTTTCAGTCCTCGTAGCATTCAGATAGTCGCTCTTTACTCAACAAATAAATACACACGCGCGCGCACACACACACACACACACACACACACACACACACACACACACACACACACACACACACACACACATATTCATTACTTTTTTCTATCTTCAGCCTCTAAGTTCTTTCTTGATTTTTTAAAGGTTTGTTTTCTCCACTTTGGTTTTTGTAGAGCCTTTCATCCCCTTCACAGTCTCAATCTCCCCTCCCCCCCACAATATTGCTACCAACAGGTGTCTGAAATGTACCCTAGCAATTTACCGTCACTATTTCACTTTAATGACATTTTGTGAAGTCGTTCCACATTTTAACCCGGCTCCCCTCCTCAGCTCCCTCAATGAAAATTTCCTGGTACGGCTACTGATCAACACCTTTGGAATATCTAATAACCATCTCATCACTTGTTCTTTCAAGACCAAGAATGTTTTAAAATCATAAAATCATGACACCTATAATAGAAACGATTCCTTGTGAAATTTTCAGAACAGCAGGTTTATTTGGCTTTTGTAGTCTGCGCATGCGCACGCGCACGTCCTATGCATGTTTATAAAGATAAAACTCTACCTCACCCCCTCTTTTCATTCGTGTTATTTTTTGGTCCTCATGATGTACCATCTTCCCCCTTCATCACCACCTTTTTCACAGAACCTTTATTTTACCCTCCCACCCGCTATCATTACCTCCCCCCCCCCGCCCTCTCTCTCTCTCTCTCTCTCTCTCTCTCTCTCTCTCTCTCTCTCTCTCTCTCTCTCTCTCTCTCTCTCTATATATATATATATATATATATATATATATATATACATATATATATATCTGTGAGACTCGTATTGAATGCCCAGCAGTTTTGTAGTTTCTTAGGAGTTTATCAATATTTGGCCTTGCAGACCCATCAATCATTTTTTTCTGAATCTTCGAGTCCCTCTTACGGTTCTTTCCGAGGCTACCGATCTTATTTTGGTTCTTCTAGAACTCTTCAGCTTTCTTTGGGTTCTCCAGATCTTCCAAGCACTTTTTTCTATTGTCCTTCCACAGTCTCCTAGATTCTACCATATGTCTATGTTCAGGTCTTATTCTTTTCTTTAATTATACCAGCACTCTTTAATTCCTTTAGATAATACCAACATGCTTTGGTTCTTCTAGGTTTTACCAATACTATTTCTTCTTGAATTATGACAATGCTATCTGGTCCTTCCAAATGTAGCCAACACTTTATGGTCGCTACAGACTATTTCCCTTAGAACTACTTAGAACTACTAGTCTCTCCAACATCAATCCGTACTATACCGAATCTTCAGTAATATCTTAATAGCCTGCCGCTCGTTCACAATGTTCATAGATTCTTCCAGTTCCCCATTCCTTTGACAATTGTGTTTAAAAAAAAAAAAATCAATAATATATTGTTTAGGGACACTGTTCAAGGGCAAAAAGAGAGATATAGAGAGAAAAAAGACCCAGGCATCAGTTCTAAAAGAAAGATCAAAATGATAATCTAGAATTTGAGGATTGGTGTCTTATAATCTCCCTCTTGAAAAGTTCACGTTATAGCAAGGAAGAAATACAAAAGGAGATGGGGGGGGAGGGGGGTAAACAATTGGGAATATTAGTTAACTCTTGCATTAAAGAGGTGAACAGATTAAGGGCGAGAGAAACTAGAAAGTCTTGTAGCTTGTTGCCCCCTTCAGACCCTGCAAATCCATATTTGGCTCCCGTACTGTCTACCAGTGTTTCCTTTGTTCCTATGGAAACTCTTATACGTTCTGTAGTCTCCCTGAGTCTTCCAGATTTTCTATAGTTCTTTTAAGAACTGCAAGCGCTTTATGATCCTTCTGGTGACTTTTGACAATCCTCAGATTCTCCAGAACATGCCTGCCCATTTCTGATTCCCTCTGTGCTTACTAGCTTCGCTTTTGTCTATCAAATATAATTAAATAAGAGATGGAGGGCAAGGTGTTGCAGTACATGCTTACTAATTTCTGACTCCTCCAGTGCTTGTCAGGTTTTTTTTTTTTTTTTTTGTCTAATCAACAACATAATTGACTAAGGGAAGTAAATTACATAATTAATGAACAATTGGAATCCAATTGATGGTATCATTATGACATGAGTAGAGTATAAAACTGATATTTTGTAGTCTGTCGAACATAATGAATGAGTTGGCAAGCTACCGGGAATTATGAAACATTAAGAAGGATGACTGGTTCTTAAGATGCGAGATGTAAGTGTGGCCTTTCAACATCACTGATTCAAGGCTCTTTGCAACCTGGTCGGAATGTGACAACGCGGACTATAGTGGATATTGCACGTTCTACCTCTGTTATTTGAAACATTAATTGAAGCAAGAGCACACACACACACACACACACACACACACACACACACACACACACACACACACACACACATACACACACACACACACATTTAGTTCCAAGTAATATGCAAAAACAGTGATGGCCATTGGTAAAAGCTTGATAATCTGAAAAAAAAAACTATTTCTAACACTAATTGTCCTTTGTCTTGAAATTTATAATACTATAGTCGAACATAGTTGCTGATCTGTGAGTGATTTCGCCGCTGAAAGAGGTAGCGTTTGGTGTAACTGGCTTATTACACACACACACACACACACACACACACACACACACACACACACACACACACACACACACACAACACACACAACGCACGACGCACGCACGCAAGCACGCACACACACACCACACACACTCACACACACACACAGCCACACACCACACACACACACACACACACACAGCGCACAACAAAAAAAAAAAAAAAAAAAAAATAAATAAATAAATAAAAAATAAATAAATAAATAAAAAAAATAAGAAAAAAGACTGTGTGTGTGTGTGTGTGTGTGTGTGTGTGTGTGTGTGTGTGTGTGTTTAACAATGAAGAGAATTACTTGCTGGAGTCTTATTGTAAGTTGTAATACTCCCGGAGAGAGTTTCGAGGCAATAGTAGTCATATCTACGTGGCTAAGGTTGAGCTCTCACACCGCGCCACACTCCTTGACATGTTGACTGGCGCGGGCATGCTTGTTGCCAGTAGTGTCTCTTGAAGCGCCAGGCTACTCCCACAGTGCTTCATCTGACTTCCCCCCCCCCCCTCCTTTGATGTTGAACTAAAGACAGTCTCCACGCATTTGTTTATTCAGTTTCAGAAAACCATACAAGGAAATATCTACTGTATCTGATGTTACTAATCAAACATGAAGGTATATATGAAATGTATTTTTAGTGTATTCTTCAAGGAGGCATATACTTTGTAATATGTTGCATCTAAAGTAAAATATTCGTGACATGCAGCACGACTGGTGGCAGCAATGGTAGTGTGTTTGGTAAAGATTGACTTTCCACCGACCTTCAGTCTGCTGTCGAGGCCCGACCAGCTAGCGAGACTGGAAAACCAAATGTACACTAGTTATACTCCATGCATTTTGTTGGAGGTATCCTGCCTGGGTTGTGCCCTGAAATACTTGAGGGGAAAGAAACGTAGTTAAATATCAACAGGACACAAAATGTCAAGGAGAAACAAAACATGGGTTCCATTTCTGCTTTAAAGAGTAGATAACAAGGGCCTCGATAAGTATTTGGTTAGATATAAAACTGATATTTTGTTCTTATTACTTCGCACTCCTCTCCTCACGACGCACCGTTGTTCGAACCTGAGCTGGTTGCGATTCAATGTGACGAAGCGTAACAAAACTTTGGACGGCAACTGTACAAAACTACTGAGAGAGAGAGAGAGAGAGAGAGAGAGAGAGAGAGAGAGAGAGAGAGAGAGAGAGAGAGAGAGAGAGAGAGAGAGAGAGAGAGAGAGAGTGCGCGCGCGTGCGTGTGTGTGATATTTACTAGAACTATAGCATGAAAGGTGTCAGCACAAGGAGAAAGAGGAGCTCGGTCTTGGAGGCACCAGGGAGTCATAGCAACACAATACAAAAACAAAGCCGTACCTGCAGCGACAAGACATGCACTGCTTTGTAATTCAATGTTACTGCCTTCAACATGGATGTGCCTACTATGCCATCATTCACTTGCCGCTCATTGTATCAGTTATGAAAACACTTATGTACATAAAATGAGTAAGAAATGTCTATATGATACAATTTGTGTCTGTATGTTAACCATTCAAAACTATTTGGCGCATCTTTCCTTAATCACTGTTCATTAAGACTCTTCTTGTTCTACAGCCAGAGATAGCAAACCCTCCTTTTTCATCCTCTTCTTTGTTATAGATTCTTTAAATGTTGTGAAGTGCCGTATATGAGGTTTTGGTAATTATTATAAACTTCAGCACTCACTTGTACATGAACAGTTTACGCCCATTGTGAATATAATTAGAAATGACTATATGTACATTTTATGTCTGCTTCACTCACGTTTTTTCTGTCACCCCCTCTCCTTTTCTTCCTTTTAAAGTCCTTTTTATCTGATGAGAATCTTTTGACTTATTTTGCAAGGAGACCGCAACTAGATTAGAGACCAGATTGAAAAAAAAGTCAAAATACAGTAAAAATGAGTGTTTAAGTTTGCGTATAGTCATATGCAGAGATATAATGTACTTGATAAATCTGAATAATTTTCAAAGGATGTAAACTGTTTATTGTCTTTTCAGGGTACAAAAAGAAAAGAAAACTCTTAAATTTTCTGTCTAACTTTTTTTTATGGACCGGTATTCAGTGGTAATTTTTTTTACCATCTTTTATCTTGCCCTTGGCCGTAGTCCCTTCTTATATTAAAAAGAGAAAAACTGTGGAATTGAGTGCGGAATATTACTCAGTTTCCTTCCACTACAGTTCAATTTACCGCTGAGTACAAAGAAGCGGTTGTATTCATTAATCGTTAACTAATTGTTGGAACGTTGGTGAAGGAGACGACAGAAGGGGGCGAGTTTCCAGCACTATTTGATAACATCATGAAGGATGAAGAGCAGAAGTCAAGGAAAGTGTGTACTTTTTTCACTTATTTGGCGTTTTTTGATTCGTCACCTTTGATATTATACTGTCAGTCTTCCAGCAAAACCTTGAAATTCTCACATAAAAAAAAGTCAAATTCAAGAAAAAAATGCTTAACAAGAAACCGAATGTGGCAAGATACCAGGCCAGAGAATTCGATGTGTGGCTTTATTAGTAACGTGGTGGACTATTCAGTATGTGTGAAGACATTTTTTCTTCATTTTTCCTTAACTCTAGCTTTACAAACCTAAATCCAAACACAGTACTTGACTTCCGTCATTACAATTGTGCAGCGTATTAAACTACGATTTTTCACCCCTGTATTTTTAGATGGCTGGATAGTATCTATGACTTGGTGTTGTGCTTGTTCTCGTATGTGATATTGCTATAAATGATTGTTGGCTGTGGTTTTCGTACAATGCTTGGTTTGGTTTGATTGTTCAAGCTTAATAGTATAAAGGAAACTGTAAGAAGCCTTCATGCTAACACTTGGTAATCCCTGTATGAATTGCATCTACCGATCTTCCAAAGAATTGTCTAATCTTTTTATAAAGCTCCCTAATGACTCAACCAACCCAGTGTACCCAACAATCGTATTACTGAGTCTGTTCCAATGATCCATCACTATATTTGGAAAAAATATATATATTGTGCAAAATAGTGAGTTACTTTCAGTAAACTTCACCTCATATACACCAAGACGATGAAATTATTAAGTCGGTAGTTGACATCATACTTATACATACGGTCACAATGATGTGCATGCTTGTTCCAAGGCGTACTCCATAATGTTCTGGGATGTTACAAAACGCTTCAAAATCCACTATAGCAGGATTAGTGACGTCATAATATCGCTATACTGGATTTCGGAATGCTTCATATTTTTTTAAAAACATTACGTACTGCATTCACTGACTTTAAAGCTTATTCCTATCAAATTTGTTGAATTTTGTTGTAATTTATCCTTTTCGTTAATATCAAATTGTATTTTTGTGATTCCTTTGATTTTTTCCCTTTGCATAACTTTCGAGCTACAATTCTTTTTCAAAACTCTTGTCTTAACTTCTACTGAATCATCCTAATGCTTAAAGAAATGACTAAAGAGAGGCTAGTGTAGAATATATACTCTTGAGACTACTAACCAAAAATTAGTGATAACGTAATACAAACCGTTATCATTTCCAATAGTTTTTGGTTTCTAGTCAGTAATGTAACTTACGTAATGTTGTGTTACATTCTCGTTAGCATTGGAAGTGTTGGTAGTCAGTGTGTTAAACGGAAGGAATCTGACATCCACTATATGTCAGAAGGAAAAGGTGAAAAATAACGACGATGAACGCACGAAGAAACAATTAAATCAATAAACATAAAGTTAAGAAAAGAAAAGAAAAATATTCGAAAGTTGCATTTATACTAGCAACTAAATCAACGCAAGCTATACAAAAATTAAAAGTTATCCATAAAAAAAAAAAAAAAAACATAACATTAGTCCGTAACTGGTATCATCGTACCCTTGTCTTCTAAACCCCTTTAGTACAGGGCTGCGCTTTTATATTTATTCTGCTTATTATTTGTTGATTTTATACAGCTTCATAAACTCATGTGGGGATTAAAATAGCACAGGCTGTGGCCATTAATCTTCTTACTTCAATAGAACCATCCTAATGTCAATGAAATTGCTTAATCATACACAAAATGTTAGGTGAAAAATTTGTCCCAGTACAAGGGGGATAAACAAGGGGTTTAACATTCCTGCGTCTCACCATCAACAGCTGTTCTTACCCGTGCTGGAGCTTAAGTATTGCAGATGTTTCTTTATGTAAATATTGTTACAGTTTAAGGCTTCTACATCATTAGGGAAGGAAATGTTTAGTAAGGCATAGTCACGTAAGGAAACGTTTGATGAAGTTTTCTGAATAATTAGTGAAAAAAATGAATAAACCAATGAAAGAAACGTTTGATAAGGTTTCTGCATTATCCGTGAGAAACCACTTGATATTTTCTTTCTTTTTTTCTTTTGCATGATGATAGAAAGGTATTACAAAACTTTACACAATCAAAGAGAAAAACGTTAAAACTCTATAATATTAATGAAAACAATATATTTGAGGCTAGGAAAGGCAATAAAAAAATCAATGAAATAAACGTCGTACAAGATTTCTATGTAATCAAAGAAAAGAAAAACGACAAGGTATCTGCATCGCCAATGAAAGAAATGTTTAATAAAGCTGTATGGTTATTAGTAAGGGAATCATGCATAGGAACCCGAACAATTGTCTTTATATCCTTTGAAAATAGTAACGAGAGAACGAAGCATTTAAGAGTAGAGGTCGCAGCAGTGCAAAGTATGACCATGAGAGAGAGAGAGAGAGAGAGAGAGAGAGAGAGAGAGAGAGAGAGAGAGAGAGAGAGAGAGAGAGAGAGAATGTATGTGTGCGCGCGCGCAGAATATGAGCATGGCGCCGGTGTGTTGAGTGAGTGGCTGTTTGATTGATTAATAAACTGAAGTGAAAGAAAAGGTTTGATAAGTTCCCATTTTCCACATACACGAATTTCTCATTAGCAAAAGACTAAACTCACTTGAACGAGACAGAAAACATGATAAAGGCTAAATCAATCAATCAATTAATCTGTTAATACATTGATAAACTCTTTAATAAGTTCCTATTTACCATACATTTGGAAAGTTACTCCATGGAAACCCGCATCTTTACAAAACGAGGCTCATCAACACGAAATATACCACCTAAAAAAGAAGAAGAAAAAAAAAAACGATAATAACGATCCTCAGTCAATTGGATAAGAAAAATGGATTGAAAAAAAAAAAAAAAAAATTAAAAAAAATGGAAAGACTCTTCGATAACCTTTAATCTATCGTATATTCATATTTCGCCGCCTTGAAAACCCGCATTGTCCCCCAAAGCTCACTCCAATGAAATAAACAATTTGAAAACACACAAAATAAAAAGATAACAACAAATGAAAACTTTGATGACCTTCCATTTACCGCACGTTCGATTTTCTCCTTTATGAAAACCCACGATATTATAAGACAGGGCTCATTGGAACCATGACACTCATTAATGGGGTTCAGAGGGCTGGCATCGCGGGACGTGTTATTTCCTTTGCAATATTGGTGGAGGAAGACCAAGAGTATAGCGTGGCTTGGTGTGGTGTGGCATGCATGGCTATCTTGTGGTTTGTTATGGGCTGTTGGCTGATTGGACATTAGTTGTTTGAGGAAAGGATTTGCTCTTTATGTTTTCTTAATGGCTTGCCTGTGATATGTCTGTGAAATGGGATTGCATGGTTTTTTGTTTATTGGTTTGCTTACACACACACACACACACGCACACACGCACACACATACATACACACACACACACACACACACACACACACACACACACACACACACACACACACACACACACATTTGATTTTTCATATATAATTTTGTTGCCTTCTTTTCTGTCTTCTTCCTCCTCCTCCTCCTCCTCCTCCTCCTCCTCCTCCTCCTCCTCCTCCTCCTCCTTCTCCTACTACTACTACTACTACTACTACTACTACTACTACTACTACTACTATTACTACTACCACTATTTCTACAACTACTACTACTACTACTACTACTACTACTACTACTACTACTACTACTACTACTACTACTACTACTGTGTAACTTACTTGAAAAAAAAAATATGTGAAATGATATATTACTCCATATTTTCAACGAGTGAAGTTAGTCAAGATGTTTACACCATTGTTGTATCTTGGAACGTACCGAAGTAATGTTAGACTAGATAAAAACAAAAGTAAGGTCACATTAGGTCTAGTAACTCAGATGCTCAATATTACTTAACAAAAGCACTGAAGTTCAATTGGGTTTGCTGTGCAACATGATTGTTCAAAGGGTGAGATGTTCAAAGGTCAGCGAAGTTCACCATAAAAGAGCACCGTTTTCTTAGCGCGTCTGGATGGGTTGGGATGCCAGACTCCAAGCAAGCAGCACTCTGGCGCGGCTGTCCGTGGTGGGGCTGGCCAGGGCGGTGTGTGCTCTGGGAGTGAAAAGTGACGGCTCAGTTCAAAAAGGGTTCTTGTCCTCGTGTAATGATTGTACCAATGAGTACAAGATGCATATGATTCTCTCTCTCTCTCTCTCTCTCTCTCTCTCTCTCTCTCTCTCTCTCTCTCTCT
>JAHFWG010000156.1:169940-182007 GCA_020233015.1 Callinectes sapidus | reverse complement strand
TGTGTGTGTGTGTGTGTGTGTGTGCCGCCACCGCTGTCATGGTACGCCCACCATGGCAAAGTCTGTAAGTTTGCTGTGTTTTGAAGATCATGCTCTTCCATTCTTCCCTAGTACTCTTTTCACTTCATTTGTTAATGCTTATTCATGCTTTTGTTATTTGCTTTCACTTCCTTGATACTTTTTTCAATTCACCTATATTACTACTACTACTACTACTACTACTACTACTACTACTACTACTACTACTACTACTACTACTACTACTACTACTGTGACTGTGACTCAATTCCACGTAAATTTGTCTATGATATTTTGCAAACCTCATCGTACCTACCAATATTACTTGCTTTGTTTTCATTAGGCTAATTAAGTTTCCCTTTGCAATCTTCTCCTTTGCTGTTCTCTATGTAGTCTTTCTCTCTGCTGTTATTTATTTATCTATTTATTTTTTTCGTCCTTTCTCTTGCGGTCTCTATTTTTCCCAGCCACTGTGCACCTCGAACAACAAAGAAGGGCGAGGTAAGTACACAATAAGTAATTCTCTCTCTCTCTCTCTCTCTCTCTCTCTCTCTCTCTCTCTCTCTCTCTCTCTCTCTCTCTCTCTCTCTCTCTCTCTCTCTCTCTCTCCTGTGTTATTTTCAGGTAACAACAAGAGGAATCTGGACACCTTCCTCCCACTCTCTTGAATGCAGAAGAGAAAGGAGGTTTAATTTACTCCTTCACACATTTTAACATGTCTTCTTCCCCCCATGTTTTTTTTTTTTTATGATAGGATAGAAGATGAAATAGGAAGACATACATTCATACATACATACATACATAGGTGGGAGTGTGGAAGTGGTCCATGCCTCCCTCTTTTTTTTCTCTGTCTCTCTCCAACACCACCACCACCAACTCCGATAACGTAAGGAACACAGTCTCTCTCTCTCTCTCTCTCTCTCTCTCTCTCTCTCTCTCTCTCTCTCTCTCTCTCTCTCTCTCTCTCTCTCTCTCCCCCCGCCAACCCGTCCCTCCCTCCCTTCCTCTGCCTAGGCTATAGTTACTGACCGCGACTCCTGCTCTCTTTCCCTGCCTCCTCCACTCCCCGCGCCCTCCACACAGCACCCGGTCTCGTGGAAGCCCAGCCAAGACGGCACCAGGCTCATCGGACACCTACTGCTCAATAAGTACGTGAAGGGCGAGGTGCCGGTGCTGAGCGCAAATATTCTGGGGCTCAAGGTGGTGGGAGGCAAGATTCTAGAGAACGGAAGGATTGGCGCCCTCATCGAGAAGGTGAAGAAAGGCAGCATTGCAGACTCCGTGGGGCATCTGAGGCCAGGTGGGTGTGGTTCCTTTTCCTATTTGGGGAGAAGGAGGGAGAGAGGGAGGGAGGTTGTTTATTTTGTTGTTTCTATTTTTGTTTTGTCTTCTTCATTTTTTGTTTTTATTTTATTTGTTTTCACTTATTTTCATTTTTTGTTTTTCATTTTTGCTTTCTTATTTTTTTTATTGTTCTATGGGGTTGTTTTGTCTGTGTAGCTGTGTTTCTTTTTTTCCCTTTTATTTCTTCTTTGGGTGATACGAAGACGAGCCAGGATTTTTTTTAATTGTTTCCCCTCCCCCCTTTTTTTTTTCTTAATTTGGGCAGGTGGATTGTTTAAGCTTATGATGGATGATGATGGTGATGACAGTACGAGTAATATTAATCATAACAACACCAGTAATGATAACAGTAACGACATTGACTACTATTATTATCATCATTACCATCATTATTATAACTATCATCACGACCACGACCACCACAACCACCACCACCACCACCTCCACCATTTTCATCCTTACTACTTACGACCGCCGCTACCACTATGTATGAGGCAGAGGAAACGTGAAACTGCCGCGGGTTTGGTGCGCGTGGGAGGAGACCAGAGATAGGGAGGGGGAAGAGAGAAGAGCAGAGGAGAGAGCATAGACGAGGATGCTGAGGATGGGGAGAGGGAGGGGGGAGAGGAGCGGAGGGGAATGAACGAGTATATAGGGGCTGTCTGTAGGGGAGAGGGAAGGAAGGGAAGGGGAACCGGGGTGGGGGAAAGGGGATGTTCCACCTCTGCAGTGGCTGACTGTCTAGACGGTTTCAGGACGGCGACACTGTTCTGTCTCCTCTCCTCTCGCCCTCTCCTATCATCCCTCTCAGACCCGTCGTGCCTTTCTTTGGGATCTTACCAACTATTTCCCTTCTTTTTATCTCCTCCTCCTCCTCCTCCTCCTCCTCCTCCTCCTCCTCTTGTCTCATTTGGTAATATTTCATTTCGTTATGTTTTTTTTCTCTCTTAATCGTACTTTTCTTTTTTTTTCTTCCTCTACTGTTCATATATTTTTTCCCTCCCCCTTTAATGTTATTTTAATGTGACTTTTTTACCTGTTGTTTTCTTGTTGTTGTTGTTGTGTATTATTATTATTATTATTATTATTATTATTATTATTATTATTATTATTATTATTATTATTATTATTATTATCATTATTAACATCATCTTTATCTTACACTTTTCATTCCTTGTAGCCACTCAGCCATGGTCACTTTTCCTCTTTGTTCCTACTCCACACACACACACACACACACACACACACACACACACACACACACACACACACACACACACACACACACACACACCATAAGCAACAACACAGATCCATATGAAATAGCCCCCAGCAGCTTCTTACCACTCCCTCTCACTCCCCCCTCCCCCCCAAAGTGTCTCTCCCCTGCCACCACGCCTCTTGTTATCCTTGCTCAGCCTCCAGCCCTTCATCTCCCCCTTCTGTATTCATTGCCTCCCTCTCTTGTCTTCTTAGTACTCCTCTTCCACCTCTCATCTCATCTTGTCTCTTTATTCTTTGCATTCTTCATCTTCTGTCTACAGGGTGATAAAAAAAGGTAATGCGAGGTTCACTTAGTTTGGTTGGTACATTCTATGGGGATCTCTTATTTGTTTTATTTTTCTATATTTTGACCAGCATCGTACTAGTCATCTGTCAGTGTTTTTCTTGTATGCTCAGCTCCATAGCATCTTTGGTCCTGTGTTTTATGGGTCACTCTGTACTCTTTTGGCCATCTTGTTTACTTTTGGTCATCCTGTGTTTTCTTTTTCTTTTTTCTTTTTTTCAACCAGTACTTTTTGGAGGTTACTCTCTGCTCATTTCGTCACTCTCTTCCTCCTTTCTTTTGCCGTGTGTTTCTTTACACCCTGCATCTGCCCTCTTCCTAATACTGTATTTATCCTAAGCTCTACCCATAATCCCCTTACCCATGCCCTCTCTCTACCTTTTCTAGTGTTCCTCTTCCTTGTCCTCTGTCAACAAGACCACCATAAACTTGTAAAGAAATAAATAATCGAGATTTCAAGGAATGGCTGGAATGATTTTTTTTAAGGTATTGTCATCAAAGGGTGGTGTGTTAATTGCCTGGAGGGTGAGGCCCATTGTTTGGCTCCCATGGAAGAAATGCGCCTCTGATGTTTTGCTTCCCGCTTCCTTATTTTGAGGAAGTGAGCAAGGCCTCGGGTGGAAGGTGTGTTGAGAGGAGGTGTGTGTCACGGCAGTGGTGGTGTACATTCTGCCGGCACAGGCTCACCAGCTGTTCACTGCTGGGTGTGGCACACCGCACATCTGAAAAAGAGCATAGGGAGATAGTAGTATATTGTGTTATTGATACTTCATTACTAATAACGGATTATTATTTTGCATCTATGAAATACCGTATTTCTGATCTCTGATCTTGATATTTTTCTGTTCTATAGCTTGATTTTAATGGATCAAGTAATTTTTTTCTGATTTTGCGATGGTAGTTTCTTCTCATTCTATGTAAATATTAAGCATTTTTTCATAATCTGCTTGACACAAGAGTTCTATAGAGTGTGTTAGGTTGTTCATGAGACGCGGTGATGATTTCCCTTCCTTTGCTTGTTGCTTCCAGGGGACGAGGTGCTGGAGTGGAATGGACGTTCCCTGCAGGGCAAGTCCTTTGAGGAGGTGTTTGAAATCACCTCGGAATCCCGCCAGGAGCCACAGGTCGAACTCATGGTGTCGAGACTACTGTCGGATGTCGACCGACAGGGGGGCAGACGACACACCCTCACGGGCCTTGTTCCCAAAGGTGTGTGTGTGTGTGTGTTTTAGGGAGGAAGGCAGGCGCCAGTGTGGGCATGTGTGGAGAAGTGACGCAGACGATATCAACGGTATAGTATGATGATAGCAAGAGAACAGGCATTACAAATGACAAATTAATAATCATGTCTAACCTCTCTCTCTCTCTCTCTCTCTCTCTCTCTCTCTCTCTCTCTCTCTCTCTCTCTCTCTCTCTCTCTCTCTCTCTCTCTCCAGGCGAAGGTTACGAGCCCCGCAGGTTGCCCGAGCCGCGGCAGGACCGGCGACCCAGCGTCACCATCACTTCGCCAGGCTCACCAGAGACCTTCAGGATACGAACCCACTCGCCCTCCATTATCGGCAAGCTGCAGGTGAGTTGGGTGGCTGGCCCTGCATGTGGCGCCACGCACACAGCTCCACTAACCTCGTCCTCCTGCAACCCTTTACTATTTGACTACAGTGGTTAGGGAATACTCTAACGTATTATCCGACTAAGTTTTATATGCTTTGGGATTCCAACACTAGTAGTTCCCGCCACTTAATGCGTGAAAAATGGAGAGAGAGGAGATAGGAGTATATCCCTTCGCGGCGCTTCCTTCTGACCACAAAAGAGAGTACTCCTTGACCTTGTATTTCCACACAGGCCGCAATAGATTACCTCTCGCCAGCTTGAAAAATCATCACACAAAAAAAGAGCGAAAGGATTATACTATTTGTTTGCCTCTGGGGTTCGTACTCACGCCATAACCTGTGTTTCATTTATCTCTGACCCCGCCGACTCTTGGTGGCGGTGGCGTGCTGCTGCTGTTGCTACTGCTACTGCGGCAGTCACGGCTGTACTAGAGACTGGCTTGGTCCCCCTCTCTCTCTTCCGCCCACCCCGCCATATCGCCTCTGACTCCAGCCTGCCGCAATATGATGTCTCCTTGTGCATCCTTTATAGTCCTTTTATATTCCACCACCGTTAACCACTATCCCGAGTTCTACTACTATTTTTGCCGCTTGTCACATTGCTCTGTCTTGTGTCACCCCGCAGCTCAAGTTGTGGTTCGACCCCATGAACCAACAGCTCGTCGTGACCATCGTGAGTGCCGTCGACCTGCCCCCGAGACCAAACGGCGCCCCGAGAAACCCCTACGCCAAGATGTTCCTTCTGCCTGATCGAAGGTAAGGCCATCACACACACACACACACACACACACACACACACACACACACACACACACATCACTATCTTCTTAGGTCAACAAGTCTACTGGCGCCCTTCCATTCCTGCCCTCCTGTCACTCAACACGCTCCCAAAGCGCCCGTCACTCTGCTACTCTTCCAGCCGTGACATCAGTATATCCTTTGTTTCGTTCATGGGTGTTACTTCTTTATTTTTGTGACGAGATTCATGTCTACTCGTGTGTGTGTGTGTGTGTGTGTGTGTGTGTGTGTGTGTGTGTGTGTGTGTGCGTGTGTGTGTGATTCTTCATGGTCTCAATCAACTGTTACTCTTCAAAAGCATTCTAGAGATCCTGTATGATAAAGCTGAGGCCTCACACGCACTATACAGTTTCTACCATTGCTCAGGATGGACAGTAACGGCAAGCCTTCAAAGAGGGTAAAGAATCTTTAGTGACCAGAGTAGGGTTCGAACCTACGCCTGCATAGTAGTGTGTGTGTGTGTGTGTGTGTGTGTGTGTGTGTGTGTGTGTGTTAAGAATTGTTACAGTGTATTTTAGTATTGATAGACAAGAAATGACCAATATCAGACTCTGAGTGGCGAACAAATTAATCCATAAAGGAACTACACACTTTAAATCTTTCTGACACAAGTATGAGTTGTGATAGATTGACGCCTAGTTGTTACTATTATTATAATTATCTATCTCTCTACCTATCTCTATACTAAACCGAGTGATAGACAAACTCAACACACACACACACACACACACACACACACACACACACACACACACACACACACACACACACACACACACACACACACACACAGAGGGAGGTTTCAAGACATTTGTCCCTGACTTTCAGCTAATTCTTTTGTTCTTTAAGAGGACTGACAAATTACTGGGCCTTTTGTTTTCATTGTTTTTGTTGCTCTTGGCCAGCTTCCCCCTCTTACATAAAAAAACCCATCAGCAATGCTCTCCCCGACACCCCCATACACGTATCCCTTTACATTTAACCACACGTGTACTAAATGATAGACAAATAAACTCAAGTGCACTAAGTGATAGACAAACAAACTCAACACATAGACATCAGTAATACTCCTCCCTATACCCCTATACACGTATCCCTTTACACTTGACCGCACGTGTACTAAGCTGCATACATGGCCTCTTTCCTCCCCACTCCCTGCAGCGAGAAGTCTAAGCGCCGCACCAAGGCTGTGGGCAACACCCTGGACCCGCGCTGGAACCAGTGCTTCTACTACTGTCCGCTGCGCCGTGCTGAGCTTAAGACCCGCTCCCTCGAGATCACCGTCTGGGACTACGACAGATACGGCGCCAACGACTTCCTGGGAGAGGTAGGTCTGGGTGCCTGGTAGGGGTGTGGGGGCAGGGGGGAGGGCGCCATGGTCTCTAGAGAGTGTGATTTGTTCCTCTCTTGGTGACATCCCATTACGGTTGTGCCTCTCGATGTGTGCTGCAGCTGCTTCCTCATTTTTTATTACTGGTTCATGGTTGGGAAGTTGTTGGGTATGGTTTGGTGTTTCGTGTTGTTGTTCGGCTGGTTTGTTTCCGGTTCATTTGGTTTGTGTTGATTTTTGCCGATTGTCTCTTTCTTGTGTCTCAGGGAGTGTTTAGTGTGAGTTTTTTGTAGGTGAGGATTCACTCAAAGAGGAATTGTTGTTGTTGTTGTTGTTGTTGTTGTTGTTGTTGTTGTTGTGGTCGTCGTCGTCATTATCACCATCATTATTACTATTATAGTTATTATCGTTATTCTGTGTGCAGGAAGGAAGTTGTTATTTCATTCAACTTTGTTTTTCCAATTGTTCGGGCGTTGACATCTGAATCAAAGATCAATAATGTATAATGTGTGTGTGTGTGTGTGTGTGTGTGTGTGTGTGTGTGTGTGTGTGTGTGTGTGTGTGTGTGTGTGTGTGTGTGTGTGCTTGTGTGAGTGAGTGAGTGCATTTTTCTCCCATTTATATAATCTATTTTTTATCTTTTTATTGCTTTGGAACACAAAAAGTTCACAAAAGAACCAAATAATTAAAATATATATATATGGATGAGAGAGAGAGAGAGAGAGAGAGAGAGAGAGAGAGAGAGAGAGAGAGAGAGAGAGAGAGAGAGAGAGAGAGAGAGAGAGAGATGAAAAAGGGATCTGGTCGGTGGAGGAGGTAAGGGGGGGGGGGGGCACTATTGACACCTAAGCTGGCGGCGATAAGACGTAACATGTGACAAGCTTTATGGCCGTGAATTATGCACCGCCCTGATGGTGGTCAATATTGTGGCGGCGCACGGGTCATCCTAGTGGTGGTGGTGGTGGTGGTGGCTAGGAGAGACACGAGGGGCAGGGAAGCGCTCGCCAAATCAAGCCATCTCACTCATCGTTGTATTCTAAAACGCTTTGCTTTTCTCTCCGCGACTATTCTAAAACGCCGCAGAAATGATGAGCCGGGATTTTTTTTATACATTTTCTCCTCTTAATAATGTAGAAATTTTATTAATGTGCCACTTAAACCATAGCAGCAACCTTAAAAACTTGTGTAACTTCATTTTGAGTCTTAAGAACGGAGCGGAGAGTTGACCAAGAAGTGTTTCAGAATGTAGACCTTAATCTTGGTAGGATATGACGGGGCAGTGACGATTAACATACGTTGTATTTTTGTGTCTAGAGCCTTTAACATCTTCGTCCCTAGTGATTATCCAATTTCCGCGTCCTTTTCTGGTGTTCGTGTCTCTTAAATGTGGCCAAACATAGCCTAGGGTGAAGTGGCAGAGTGGCTGAAAAAGTCTACGGTAAACGATACTCGCGTTTCACTACCTTTTTCAAGGATTTTGTAGCTTAGGATCGTAGTAGTGGTAGGAGGTAGTAGTAGTAGTAGTAGTAGTAGTAGTAGTAGTAGTAGCAGCAGCAGCAGCAGCAGCAGCAGCAGCAGCAGCAGCAGCAGTATTAGTAGTAGTAGTAATGTTAGAGGTGGTGATGATAGTGGTAACAGCAGTGAATATAGGTAATAATAATATTAATGATAATAATGATGATACTAAGAATAATATCAATGATAACAATAATAACAATGCGACTGATACAAATACCAATATCATCCCCGTCTTGACAGTCACACTAAAAAGAGGCAGACGTGGCTTCATGTACATGGTATGGATCGGTATGCATTCACGTCTCTATCTGAGTCTCCCGCCACCTGCATGCTCACCGTCTTGTGGGTCATTTGACATACATGGCGTTCACGCGTCGTCTGTTGTGTGGTGGCGAGTGGGTGAGGCGTGTCCCGGACTGCCTTCCCTGGTGGTGTGGAGGCAGGCAGGCACTACTTCGTCGGGAGGAGGCCGCCGTGTCTTCCCCTCCCTTCCTCACCTGCCTTCACCTGTCTGTTCGCTTCTCATACAGTCAGCCTCAATCGCGATTCTAGGGCGGCAAGGTTCGTTTCCAATCTGATTCATGTCTCCTGCAAATCCGCAAGACATTACAAAAAAAGAAAGAAGAAAAAAAAACCTACGGGAGACGGAGAAAGAGAAAAGAGCGAGAGAGATTGGGAAAATATTCATCAATAAACGCGTTGGGTGTCTGGCAGCGTTTGGCAACCAGCGATGAGGGTTGAGGGGTCCCGCCGGCTTCCCGTCCTCAGTTGTAGATGGTCACCCTTGCTGTGTGAATCGAGACGTCCGCCGCGGCAGTTTAGCCATTTGCCTTAGCTGGTCCTGCATCACACTAAGGCAAACTTGGACGGAACGAGGTCGAGTAGCGCGAACTGTTTCACTTGAAGCCCGAAGGGGAAGTGCGGCGCGGAGTGTGACACGAAGGGACGGTGGTGGCGGTGAACGTGAGCCTCCATACACGAACACCCACGGACCAAGGGCTTTAAAGATTTTTTGTGGGCTGGTTGGCGGGGCGGTGGACGACGCAAGGCTTGTGTGATGGTGGTGGCGGTGGTGGTCGTGGTTGAAAGTGTGTGGGTGTATGCGTGTGTGTGCGTGTGCGTGTGTGATAGAGGTATTAGGCTTAGATGTTCAGGGTGCGAGGTGTTGTAGTGATAGTGGTGAAGATGACAGTGACATGGGGCATTTGATGTTGACAGCTGTGGTGTTGAGGAAGGTTTAGTTATGATATCAATAGTAGTAATGGTGGTGATGGTGTGGAGGTGTGCTAATAATTGCCTAGAAGTGATGGCTGTGGGAAAGATATAGCTGTGATGGTGAATGCAAAGAAGCAGATGAGCGTTAGCATAGATTGTATATGGTGTGTGGTAATACACGAAATGCCACACTTTGGAGAGTAGATCGGCAGTGGCAAGGGTGTGGTTCTGAGGTTTTAAACGTCCGTGTGTTTATGATGTATGTCCGTCTGTATGTGTGTATGTGTCAGGTCAGATGATATGGAGTGCGTGGCATAACACGAACTATATAACATTGTATGGGAAACCTAAGTAACGAGTTTATTTGTTGTAGTGTGGCGTGGTGTTGTGGTGGTGCGGTGCCTATCAAGAGCGTGTGGTATTGGGGTGTGGCTGGTATGAGACCGGAGTACGTGTGTGTGTGTGTGTGTGTGTTTTGGGGAGAGATGTGTTAGGGATGACGTGGGGTGTGGCAACGACATGAGGTACGGCCAAGGGTGTGGTATTCATGTGTTGGGGGATGAGGAGGGGAGTGGAGCGGCCTGTAAGTGTGCAAGGAAAGCCGGGAAGGGAGAGGAGAGGGGGGAGAGGCGGGGTATCGCAGGGTGAGGTGACGGCTGGGGTGTGGCTGCTTACCTAGGGTGGACCAGGAGATGGGGTGGGTATGCAGGGGAAGGAGAGGTGGGAAGTGGATAGTGAGGGATGGAGGGACAACTGTGTGTGTGTGTGTGTGTGTTTGTTTGCAATGAGGACACGTATAGAAGATAATAGCGCTGCATATATTATAAGAATGAGTTCAGCATTGCTAAACGAGGTACAGACAGCCGCTGCCTTTCCTTCTTTACTACTACAATTACTACACACTCATACGCGCGCGCGCACCAAAATTAAATGTATATATGCAGATGCAAATATTTATTCTTAGGAAAGGTATTGGCATCGATTGCATTCGAGACCGCGTACATTCCGGAGCCTTACTTCCCACTTTCATTAGGAGAAAATTGTTACGTAATTGTAATGCGTGAAATTTGGCTGCCACTAATAGAGAGAGAGAGAGAGAGAGAGAGAGAGAGAGAGAGAGAGAGAGAGAGAGAGAGAGAGAGAGAGAGACCCTTACAGTTGAGAACAAGACTATTTTCTCTCACCGGAAGCAAGGAAACCCTCCAAACTCAGACGTTAGGTCAGAGGCTTCATTCAGCTTCACTCCAGCTTTAATACCCTCTCTCTCTCTCTCTCTCTCTCTCTCTCTCTCTCTCTCTCTCTCTCTCTCTCTCTCTCTCTCTCTCAGGGAAGGTAATAATCAGGCTTTGCGGTTCTCCCTCCCTCTGGCGGTGACCTGAGCGTGAGATGCCACCTACACTGGCACCTGGTCACTGCAGCACTAAGGAGGTGGGGGGGGGGAGGATGAGGGGGGGACTGAAGGAAAGGAGAGATGGAAGTACTGAAGGGAGAGCGCAAGGAGGTTGTGAGAGTGGAGAGATGGGGAAAAAGAGAGAGGGTTATGGGAATGAAGGGGTGGAATGGGTGAAACTGAGATGGAACAGAAATGGGAAAGTGGAGAAGGAAAGGGATTGGGATGAAAAGAGAGGCATGGGTGCTAATGAGCGGAGAGAGAGAGAGAGAGAGAGAGAGAGAGAGAGAAGCATGCGAGAAAAAAAAGGAGTGGAAGGGAATGATAATGAGATGGGAGGAAGAAGAATGGGGAATGTGAGGATGGCAGGGCAGCATGGAAAGGAAGGAAAGAAAGAAAGAAAGGGGGAAGAGAATAATAAAGGACGAGGGGACCGAAAAGAAAACGTAACAGGAAGAGGAAGACTAAAACTAGAACGAGGAGAAGGAGTAGGAAGAAAATTAACCAGAAACATTACAGAAGTAGGCCACACAAAACACAGATAAAAAGGAAATAAAGAACCGTGGGAGACGGGGGGGGAGGGGGGGGATGGCACAGCAGAAGATGGTACAGAACGTGTAAGCCACAGGAGTGACGTAATGACAGTTCACTACTCATTCCCTCATTCCATACCCCTCACAATCCCACCACCTAACATACCTTCAATAACTCCAGCAGTAATACCACTAACAGTAGTCAAGCGAGAGAGAGAGAGAGAGAGAGAGAGAGAGAGAGAGAGAGAGAGAGAGAGAGAGAGAGAGAGAGAGAGAGAGAAGGGGGGGGGATGTGATTTGCACGGAGAAAAAAGTTTCGTTAGGTGACTCACATGAATAACACTTGTTTGTCTCTTGTACTCAGAAATAAGCAGTACGTTTAATATAGGTGTTGTATAGATAGATAGAGCTGTAATATTTGACCTCTGGGACACCCACCATTGCATAGGACACGTGCTGGGAGAGTTATAGAGTGACATGATCGTGTTTATCACTTGGAGATATCGCCATGCCTCACACCAGTCAGTAGGCAGTAAGGGACCGCTGAACCACGTGAGAGAGAGAGAGAGAGAGAGAGAGAGAGAGAGAGAGAGAGAGAGAGAGAGAGAGGGGGGAGGCTCAGTTGGTAGAGGAAAGGGAGCATTGATGGAGAATAGTAGAGGGAAGAAAACATGAATTAGAAATAAGGTAGAAGGGAGAGAAGGGAGGAAATAGGGAGTAAGGAGTAGGGGTGAGTAGGCAGAG
>JAHFWG010000156.1:147924-158924 GCA_020233015.1 Callinectes sapidus | reverse complement strand
AGAGAGAGAGAGAGAGAGAGAGAGAGAGAGAGAGAGAGAGAGAGAGAGAGAGGCATATAGACTAAGAGAGATAGAGACACAGAGAGAGGGAAAGGGAGAGGTGTTGTGAAGAGCGTGCCACAGGGAATGGTTAAAGGGAGAGGGGACATGTTAGGGCCGTCAGCCAAGAGGTCCACAGGGAGGGAGGTGGCACGGAGGGCCAACTTTCGGGTGCCAGTGACATGATTGGTGAGGCGTATCTTCTTTAAGACGCTTTATGAAGGGAGGAGGAAGGGACGGAGGGAGGAAAAGGCGGCGAGAGATGACGGTGGGAGAAGAGAGAATGGAAAGACAAGGAAGGAACAGAAGGATGAAAATTAGGAAAGAGAGAGAGAGAGAGAGAGAGAGAGAGAGAGAGAGAGAGAGAGAGAGAGAGAGAGAGAGAGAGAGAGAGATCTGTATAATGCAAAGGACGTGAGGGAGTTGACGAAATATGATACGTTAAGCGTGAGGGAATTTTGGCAGTGCAATGAAGATTATAATAGAATAAAAAGTGAAGCAAATATTGTACTGTGAACGTGATTGATACTTTTTTTTTATCACAATTCAAAGGCTGGTATTCAGAAACGCTGCTGTCTCACTACGACTATTTTTCAAGGCCACAGAGACAACTAGCAGGATTTTCTAGTGTTTCCCAGGTTAATAATGTAGAAATCTTGTCACTCTGCCTCTAGAACCATAAAAAGTACCTTAAAAACTCGTGTAAATTTAAGTAAGACCTTTTGAAATAGTGGATGTTTGGGAATACGCCTTAAGCCTCCTTGTTCCTATATTATCTTCACATCCTAATACTCCTTTTTTTCTCCTCCCCTGTGTTTTCAAGAGTCACCACACCGGATCATCCTTTCCAACACCCGTCTTCTCTGCCTTCCTCAAGTCATACCCATTACAAACATGCCTTCCTCCACTGCACCCATAAACCTTCTCTTAGGTCTTTCTTCCTCGGTCTTCTTTCACTGCATCCATAAACTCTTACATCTTCCTCTCTTTCTCCTCCAGATCCATCTCCATCATCTTCCTTTCTCTTGCCACACTCCTCGTCTCTCCACTTGACTCGCTGAACCCACACCACATACTCTGCTTCCCTTGATCTTCCGAATGTTGAAACGTTCCCCTTCATGACAGTTTGCCATTTAGTACTATGACACATTTTCACATCTATTTTTCTTACTATTTAACGATTTTTACAGCTTCATAAACTTATGTGGGGATTAGAATAGTGAAGACTCTGGTTATGAATTATCTGACCTCCATAGAACTTTCCTAATGTCAATAAAATCATTTAATCCTTCTCAAAACTATAAGTAAAAATGTGTCCCAGTACAGAAGGGGTTAAGAAATCTGTACTTCTCTACATCCCAAGAATACTTATATACTTCACAAGATGTTGCTCTCAGCCCTTCCGCAACCTCCGTCGGCCCATACTTAAGCCTCTCTCTCTCTCTCTCTCTCTCTCTCTCTCTCTCTCTCTCTCTCTCTCTCTCTCTCTCTCTCTCTCTCTCTCTCTCTCTCGTCTTTTCAGTAGATGAATTGAGCCTCTGAAATTAATACGAAATACATTTTTGGAAGGTGTATCAGATCTTGTACCAGCTTTGTTGTTGTTGTTGTTGTTTTTGTTGCTGTTGTTGTGTTCAGGGATGATATTAAATTATAAGTTACTGATATGTGTTCATTTCATCCATTGTTTTTTTCTAATTCATGCGGATGTTTCTAATCTATGTCTCGTTCAGATTCATTGTTATTATGTCCATCAATACCCTCTCTCTCTCTCTCTCTCTCTCTCTCTCTCTCTCTCTCTCTCTCTCTCTCTCTCTCTCTCTCTCTCTCTCTCTCTCTCTCTCTCATAGCACCATCTTGACGCAATACTGTGGTGCACACATAATACTTCCCTACACTTCACACCTCGTGTCATTCACTACATCCGCCACCACACACTCGCTCTCCGCCCCTTTACCACCACACCTTACCACACCACACCACACATTTCGCCTCCATTACCACATCGTTTCCTGTAATCCTTGTAGTATCATTGGCAACACGACACTTTCCATAGGAACATCTCATAAACTGTATTTCTGCATACACAGAACCGCAACACATGTCATATAGATAGACAACATTCACCACTACCCCTCCCCCAACACACACACACACACACACACACACACACACACACGTAACGTCATCCTTCTCGTCACAATTCATACAGGCACTCAAATCACACCCACCACATGACATCTAACACGAAACATCACTTCAGTCTCTCCCTCACGTTTCTTCTCCTCGCAGTCCCCACCCACACTATCCTCCGGGAGTGATGTCATCTAAGCTCCTACACGGTAACGACATCGTTCTCCTTTCTCTACAGGTTGTGGTAGACCTGAGCGCGGCGCCCCTAGACGATGAACCAGACTGGCACTACCTCTCCTCCCACGACGACGCCCTCCCGTCCCACATGGTAAGTACATTCCGCGTCCTCCAGTCATCTCCTTCCATTCCTTTCGTCCCCGTTCTCACCACCCCTGCCTGTGCATGCTGCCTTCTCGCACATTCACGTCCCCTCCCCTATGCTGCCGCAGCCACGCACTAGGATGAGGCCTCGTAGTCGCAAAACATGCACGCAACTTGGTCTCTCGTCCCGAGCTACTCACACTCACAGGCTATAGACCTGCCCTTGCCACTGACGGAGCCAGGCTGTTCAGGTGGCATCTCTACTTCGTTCAGTATTGAAGTTAGCTGTCCAGTCTCGATAAACTTCTCCACTTATGTCTGCTCTCAGCCTCCTGTTCTCACTCTCTGTCCGTGTGGAACATTCCCTATACATCCAGTAGCCGTGCTGTCTCCCAGGCGAAGGTCTTTTACTCTGATAGTCTTGGTGAATTAATACTACACTCAATGGCCACCTTGATCCTCTCCTTACATCTACTGTAGCCTCCACACCCTCCCTCAGCCTGCGTGCTGCTGCCTTGCCCTCACCAGCACTTAGGGATGAAGCCACTGGGGAAGCCTAAACGTTTTCTCGTGGGAGGAAATATTTCAACCCAAGACACCACCGCTGCCGCCCACACCGACCCACCCACCCACCCACCCACCCCCAGCCCCGATTCCTGCATACATTCACACCAGATAAAAATAGTGTGCACACATTTCCCCAAATACGGTCTGAGACCCCAGATATGACGCCCAAACCCCCGTGAGCCGAAGGAAACACACGCAGAGCAAATGCTGGTTATGAGAAGTGGTGGTGGTGGTGGTGGTAGTGGTGGTGATGGTGGTGGTGAGGTGTTTTTATGTGTAGCTTGTGGAGTTGGTGTTGGTTGTTGAGGAGTGGAAGGAGTGTTGGTGAATGTAATATGTTGTGTTGCGGTATAACGTCGACAGTGGTGGTGGTGGTGGTGGTGGTGGTGGTGGTATGTTCATTGATTATTGATGTTCGGGAATGGTGTGTGTGTGTGTGTGTGTGTGTGTGTGTGTGTGTGTGTGTGTGTGTGTGTGTGTGAATCGACCTATTTACCAGTGGAATATTAACACATTGTATGTATGTTAGTAGTACCAGACTTTGTGTTTGATCACGACAGTTGCACTAATTGTTATCTGTCCCTCTATCTACTACTTGTTTGTTTGTTCATTTGTTGATTTGTTCACTCGAGTCATTTTTGAGTTCACAAATTTGCTTTGCTTCCACCACCCCTGTTCCCCGCAGTAATTAGTACTTAAGAAGCTCCACATCATTTTTAAGCATCTATTTTTTTTATTTTGTTGCAAATGTGTGTGTGTGTGTGTGTGTGTGTGTATGGTGACTGTGGTGGTGATTGTTATTGTGAGTCTGGACGTTCATTGGTGATAGCGGTGATGATGGTGAGGGTGGCAGCAGACCGTCACGGCGTCACATTCTTATCTCACACCATCTCGTTTTCATTTCCCTGTGTCCTCCACCCTTACACACCCTTGTTCTCTCTCTACTCTCTCTCTCTCTCTCTCTCTCTCTCTCTCTCTCTCTCTCTCTCTCTCTCTCTCTCTCTCTCTCTCCACATCAATTTCTCCTTCCTTTCTCTCCCTCCGTCTCCCTCCCCCCTCCGCCACATTCACCATTCTCTCTCCTTCTCGCATTCCTTTCAACACACTCGATTACTAATTAACAGTTAATTATAGAAAAATGAGATGCCAATTATCTTGTCGTCTGAGGAAAATTTGGACGAGGAAAAGTTAGTGTTGGTATCACGCTATTCTGAGTGTGTGTGTGTGTGTGTGTGTGTGTGTGTGTGTGTGTGTGTGTGTGAAAAATTTATATAAATGGTTAATCTATATGCTAGTGTTGTGTTATTGATGATGATGTTGTTGTTGGTAGAAGTGGGGGTAGTAATGATGGTTCTTGGGAATGTTGGTACTCGAGGCAGTTATAGTGATTGTGGTGGTTTTGGTTGCAGTTCCTTTGACACTGGTAATACCGATTGTACTGGATGTGATGGTGGTGGTGGTGCTGCTGCTGGTGGTGGTGGTGGTGCTGCTGGTGGTGATGATGATGATGGTGGTGGTAGTAGTAGAAGTGTAAGTGATACTTGCGCCAATGATCTTACTGCAGCGTTGTTGGTGCTGATAGTAGTTACATTAGCAGTGATATGATGATGGTGATTGTGGTAGTAGATTAACACAGTGCAACATTGATAGTGGAAGTGGTGGTAGTGGTGGCGGTGGCAGTGGTTGTGCAGCAGCAGCAGCAGCAGCAGCAGCAGGAAGAGGAGGAGGAGGAGGAGGAGGAGGAGGAAGGAAGGAAGGTGGCGGCAGCGGGTCGGTGGTGGTGGTGGTGGTGCAGCGGCTGCTCCGTGAGGCAGCGACAGTGTGTGGACCTTTAAGAAGTATGGCGTGTGCAGCGGCGGCTTCCCCTCACCCTCCCCCCTCTTTGCCTCCTAAGCCCGCCCCCAATCTGCACACACACACACACACACACACACACACACACACACACACACACACCATTAACATACATAAATACTTATTCATGTTTCCATCATGACATTGCCTTTCACTTTCTCCCACGCACCTTCCTCTCCTCCTGTTCCTCTTCCTCTTCTTCCTCTTTCTTCTCCTCCTCTTCCTTTATTAGTACCTCCGCCATCACCGCCACCACCTTCTCCTCAGCCCCTCTCCACAAAAAATGTTGTAGGCACTGGACGTTATCAGCTGTTGTTATCAGTGAGTCTTTTAGTGTGACGTGTAGGGGATGGCGGCTGCAGGAGACGCCCCATCCTGACGCCACTCACGCTGCCCTTTATTTCTCCTCCTTTCCTCTCCCTTCCTTCCTCCTCCTCCTCCTCCTCCTCCTCCTCCTCCTGCACCTTCAGTTTACCTCATACTTAACGAGAGTAGTTTAAGTCCAATCGATCTCAGACGTGAAATTGGGAAGTGTGTGTGTGTGTGTGTGTGTGTGTGTGTGTGTGTGTGTGTGTGGATGGTTGGGTGTGGGTGTGGATGTGTGAGTGAGTTGGTGGGCGAGTGTGGATGTATTTCATGCACCTTTATAGTAATTAAGTCACCACCACTAGTATCATCACCATCACCATCATTATCATCATCATCATCATCGTCGTCGTCGTCGTTATCATCACCATCATAATCATTATCATCATCATCATAATTGTTATTAAGTTCATGAGTCTCATTATTCAGTATAAGGTGTAACTTTTAACTTTTTTCCCTTTGTATTATTAATTTAGTGTTTCCTTTCTTTGTTTTTTTTTACTGTTCGCCTTTTTCCCTCTTTTCGTGTGCCTCCCTTTACATTTATTAACTCCATTTATTCACATTTCACCTAACTTTTATCATCTTCGCTATTTTGTTTTTGTTTTTTCTTCTTGCCTGCATTTCCTTATTCATGTCTTATTTTTCAACTCTGTTCTCTTAATTCCTTCATCTAACCAAGATTATACTTTCCCCATTTTCTTCTCTTCTCGTGTATCGTATCACTCCTTTTTTTCTATGCTCCCTCACTTGCGTCAAGGAAAGGAGAGCACAACCCTGGCCAGTTGTCGAATAATACACGTCTCATCTCAACAGTCTTCAGCGTTTACCCTCAATAATAAATCTGCTTTGCTTATAAACCGTCAGTTGCCATGTTTTGTAAGGAAACAGTTAGAAAATCAAGTGACATAAGACGAGATAATAAAGACTCCGCATTTAGTTGAAGTTGTTGTGTTTGGGTTCATCATACTCACTTGAGGCACAATCCAGTGTTGCATGTAATGGAAGACTATCCCTGAGCTAAGGAACGCCAACTGAGAACTTGAGGTGCAGGGGAATATCTTAACCCCTTCAGTACTGGGATACATTTTCATATTTATTCTACTCATGATTTGTTGATTCTATACAGCTTCAGAAACTCATGTGGAGGATTAAAATAGTACAGAATCTGGCCATTAATCATTTGACCTCCATAGACTCTTCCTAATGCTAATAAAATCGTCTAATCACACCCAAACCTGTGGTAAAAATGTGTCACCGTACAATTGGGATTGAGTTTATTGCGTGTTTCTTTGACCATTTTGGTATAGTAACGTGATTCCCTGAGAAAATATAGAGAATATAGCTATTACTTTTTCATGTAATATGCGTTACCTTATTATAATACCAACAGAAAATTGAAAGAAAAAAAACTAAATTTGTACTTTACATGCATGAATAACAATGCACATCGAACTAACATGACTATAGATGATGGTTCAAGAACTGATCATGACTGTGCTTATGAATATGACTGGAATAGAAATAGACCTGGTTCCTATTGCCGAGTTTCAGTCTTTCATGAGCTGTAAGGGAAGATTAAGCGGATTTATAGCAGAGAACGAGAGGTACGCAGAGATACACCACATGCAACATACAAAAAACATCACATGACTCCCAACATACTGACATCTCACAGCACCCATTACCTTCTTATGCCTAATTTTGGCTTATGACTATACAGAGAAAGCAAGGAAAGACGGAGAGGAGGAAACACAGACAGACGTGAGACTATAGAGGGAAGGAAGGAAAGGAGAACTGGAATGGGGAACAAGTCAATAGTCTACCTTTGGCTGAGAAAGAAGTAACAATTTTCTTCTCACCACCTGGCCTTGGGGGAAGTCGAGAGCTGATAGTGAGCAAAGGGAACAGGGGTAAGAGGCGGCGTTAGAAGATGGGAGAGGTGGAAAGGAAACAACAATAAGAACAACAAACACCACAGAGAAAAAGGAGTAGAAGAAAGGAGAGATAGCGAGGATAAGGATATATATGGAAAAGAGAAATAGGAAGCTGGGTAAAAGGAAGTAAAATGGGAAAGGATGATGATGGTGATGAGAGGGAAACTACGAGTGAGAAATGTGACGAAAGATAATAAAGGGAAGATAATGAGGAGGAGGAAGAGGAGCGGGAAAAGAAAGGTGAATAAGGAAAAGAATGAAAGATTTGAAAATGATGTTAATAATAAAGACAAAAAGAAGAATAAGGAATAGAATGAAAAGAAAGAAAGTGGGAAGGATAACGAGGAGGAAAATGATGATTAACAAACAGGGAGGAAGAACGGTGGGAAAATGAGCAACAAGGAATAAAAGCAGGAAAAGTGAAAACGGAAGAATGAGAGAGAGAGAGAGAGAGAGAGAGAGAGAGAGAGAGAGAGAGAGAGAGAGAGAGAGAGAGAGAGAGAGAGAGAGAGAGAGAGAGAGGCTAGATAAACAAGAGAAGAAAATGAGAGGATGGAATAATTAGATCCGGAAGACAGATAATTAAGCGATACTTTGGATGGTGAAGGTTAAAAAAAAAAAAGTGATGTATTAGTGATGATAGTGACGTGGTAATGAAAATAACTGCATGGTGATAGTGGTGATGATGGTGATGATGGTGCAGTGTGGTAACAGTGGTGCAGTAAGATGCGAAGAGGAGGTGGAGAAAGAAGTAGTAGTAGTAGTAGGAGTAATGATAATAATCGTAATAGTAGTGACGAGATTTAATGGTGATGGTGGCAGTAGGTATGGGTGGTAGTGGTAGTGATGGTGTAGTAGTAGGCATGGTCGTGGTGGTGGTGGTGGTGGTGGTGGTGGTAGTGGTAGTGGTGGCGTACAGCTGCACTCTGGGGTCTAAGGATCGATATCGTCTCCTTTCCAGCTACAACCCACGGTCCAGCTACATTCAGTCGAGGGTTGCTTACTGGGCGACACTCCGGGGGGCGCGGTTCACCAGGCGGAAGACGAGGAGGAGGAGGTGGGGGGGGGAGAAGGAGGAGGAGGAGGAGGAGGAAAAGGAGCAACATAAGGAAAGAAAGGCAGGGGGAAGAGGAGGAAAAGGAGCAACATAAGGAAAGAAAGGGAGGAGGAGGTGGAGGAATAGCACAAGATAGAAGTAAGAAGAGGAGGAAAAGGAGCAATATAAGGAAAAAAAAGAGAGAAGGAGGAATAGCGTAAGAGAGAAGGATAAGAAGAAAGAGGAGTAGAAGGAAGAAAAAAATAGAACTAGGAGTAGGGAAGAAGTATCGGTAATAACAGTGGGGATGGGAGTATGAGGTGGAGGAGGAGGAAGAGGAGGAGTAGATAAAGGAGGGAAATGAGCACTGCGGAGGATTGGCCTGGAAAGATCTGAGGCGGTGGGCGTGAAGGGACAGTAAACAGAATATCCTGCCCGACACGGCTTCCTCAGTGGCGGACGAGTTGCACTGCCTCACTCATGTACTGCCTTCATTCTTTCCTATTTGGGGGGTGCGGCGGGAAGAGAGGGCGATAAGTTTACTCTCCTTGTCCTCTCCGCAGAATATCAATCTTGCTCCGTTCATCCTTATCCTTCTCACTTCGTTCCTCCTCCTCCTCCTCCTCCTCCTCCTAGCTTCTCTCTTCGTTCTCCACGTGTTTGCTTTCATCCTCACTCATCTCCCAGCGTACTCTCTCCTCTCACTAAGGCTGCTGCTCACTCATCCTTCTTCATATCCTCTAATTCACCACCAAGTAATTCAGCTCTCCTTTTATAATCTAATACTATTCCTTCACTATTTTTCCTCCTTTCCTTTGGTTCTTACTTCCTCCTCTCGTATTTACAATTAAAGGAATAACTGTCCTTTATCTTGCCTCCTTCCTTACTGAACTTTATTGTCTTGCCTTGCAGTATTCTCCGTAGAAACTATTTTTTTTTTCCTCACCTCTATTCTTTCTTTCTTCTTTTATCACTTACCCTGCAGTGTATTCCTCTTCTCGCCTCTTTTTCCCCTTATGCTCAATTCTTTCTTTCTTCCTTCCTTCCTTCCTTTATACTATGAATTTCTTCTTTCCTCTGTTTCGTTCTCCTCTTTTTTCTCTTTGCCCTTTATCCACCACTGTCTTCCTTCTCTTATTTTCCTGTTCTGTCGTTAACCGCCTCCCTTTTCCTTCCTTAATTTTACATCTTGCTCTACACTGCTATCCTCAAGTCCTCTCTTCCATTCTTTTATTTTTACTTCCTTCCTTGTTTTCTTCCTTTTTTTTCTTTAGCTATTTAACCTACTTACCCTCTCTTCCTTTCTTTCATCCCTCCTTGTTTCCTTCCTTTCTTTTTTCCTTCCTTCTTTTACCATTTACCTAGTAGTGTTTCTTTCCCTTTATGTCTCCTTCCCTGGGGGCGAAGCACGAAGGAAGGGGATAGGGGGGGGAAGCGGGGCGGTGGATGCGGTACATAATTTGTCACGGGGGTGGGGGGATGGGGTGGGAGGACTCGGGATCACTCGGGCAACCTTATCTCTCCCAGGGAAACACTCACCGAGGGCCGGGCGTGAGTCAGTCTGCTGGAAGAAATAGTTCCCTTGGCATGGGTCCAGGGGCAAGGGTAAGGCTGGCGGGCAAGACTGGTGTCAGGGATAAGTTGGCTTCCCTCCAGCTCCTCTCTCCCCTTCCAATTCTCCCCCAGTTCCCTCCTCTTCTTTCTCCTCCTCCGCCTCCTCCTCCTCCGCCTCCTCCTCCTCCTCCGTCTCCTCCTCCTCCGCCTCCTCCTCCGCCTCCTCCGCCTCCTCCGCCTCCTCCTCCTCCTCCTCCTCCTCCTCCTCCTCCTCCATACCCCTTTAAGACCTTAACTTCCACCCTCGCTTCTCATCCTCCGTGTTCTCCTACCTCTTCCTCCCTCCCCCAGCCACAGTGCTTATCCTGAATTGTGACGTCATCCAGCCTCTATGCCGACAACAGCTTTCCCTTCCCTCCTTCCTTCTCTCCTTCCTTTCCTCCTGCCTCCCTCCGTTACCTTTTTCCTCTTTTCTTCATTTTACCTTATTCTTGTTTTGACTTAGTTTGACATTGATATTTTGCAAAGGAGTATTATGTTATTCATTGTATAGCTCAAGGGATTATTTTCCCCCTAAATGTTTAACACATCATCTCTCACACTGCACACTGCACTTCACGGTAGAATGAAGTCCTTGCCACTCATACATGCACAACACTCTGCCAACACTTGCCAGGCGGCAGTGGAGTCTTGAGTACAAACCAACCAGATGACCATTCAAGAATATCATCTGCACTTGGGCGAGTCATCTGAATTCTCGTGTTTCTCCCTCCCCCTCCCCGCCTCCACTTGGCCCCTCCAGCGTCGCGGGATATACGTGGACACAGAGTCCGCCTCCACCATCGCCTCCACCGACCACTTGTCTCCGCCCTCCACCACCTCCCGTCTGAGCGAGTCTGACATTAGTGACCTGGAGGACAATCTGCAGCGGGACAGACGGACAGACGGAACATCCATCAGCAGCGTGGGGTCCTCCTCCAGGTGAGTGTAGGTGGCCCTTCCCCCCCCCCATCCACCCTCCCTACCTCCCACCCTCCCTTCCTCCCTCCCTCCCTCCCTCTCTCCCTCCCATGTGATCTGCTAGAGCACCCGATCCTCCTCACTCGTCTCCTCTTCCATGTCTTCGTCGTCGTCCTCCTCCTTCTCCTCCTCCTCCTCGTCCTCCTCCTTCGCCTCCTCCTCCTCCTCCTCCTCCT
>JAHFWG010000156.1:136986-142190 GCA_020233015.1 Callinectes sapidus | reverse complement strand
CTCTCTCTCTCTCTCTCTCTCTCATACACACTGACCTTTCACCATCTTTACTGTGGCCCCATGTGTTCCTCCCTCCGTCACTCCTCAACAACCTCCCGTGTGTGCTGTCTTCAGGTCGGAAACGGAAATTAGGCTTTCGGAAAAACCAACGAAGCCAAATAACAGTTCACCGGAGCGAGGAGATCCTTCCTACGGGGTCGCGCCACCTGATGAGGCAGAGTTCCAGTCAGAGTAGCGAGGAGGCCGAAGGGGAGGACAGGTGTGGTGCTGCGAGAGAAACACCGACACACACAGACACACACACACACACACACACACACACACACACACACACACACACACACACACACACATGCATTTCACCATTTTTATACACATGCGCTCGAGTTCACACACACACACACACACACACACACACACACACACACACACACACACACACACACACACACATTGCTCACGCACACACACGGCCCTTAGCGCTGCCTTTAGTTCTGGCTGGTCGATCTCACCGCCTCACCTACTCTCCCGCTCCTTCCCTTTATCCTTTTTTTTTTTTTCCCACCGTACCTTCCCTCCGTCTTTCTAAACTACCCTAGCCGTATAACCCTTTCCTTCTTTTGTCTTATATTGAATTTATCAGTGTCTTAAACTCCCCCATGACTGTCTGTCTGTTTCCGCTAGCCTTGTGACTTGAACTAAGCTGTGGAGTGAGTATGCACGGTGCTTCTAACTCTAGCAAAGATTTTGGCTGATTCGACGTTTCCAAATTTCGGATTGTAGTAGTTAAGTTTTGGTTACTGGAAGCTTGACAAGGTTTCACATCTGGCCTTACGAATCTTTGCTCGGGTGAAATAGACGTAAAGCTTTCGGAAAATTTGGCTTGCAGAGTAGTAAATCCATATTGGGAATCTTGAAGTACATTGTAGTAGATGATGGGGGAAGGTAACGGTGGGTGGGCGAACCAGCCATCGCGTAGCCAGACTTGCGGAACGCTGGAAAGGTAGACTTAGCAAAGCATGATTGTACTCTACTCCAGTTTTTCTCTTGAACATTTGATCTGATTTGTGGGAATGACCAATGTATTTTTTATATTCTAGGCCCAGGACAGTACTGATTCTTCTCCTGTCTGGACATGAGCCAAAGAAATTTTGACAATTTTGTACATTAGTTAGAAAGTTTTGTTTAGATTTGCCTTGCTGCTGTTCCTGCCCTCCTCGCCCCGCCCGGGCCAGGGGCCACGAGCCTACCTCTGCCCTCGGCTGGCACCCCTCTAGTTGCCTTTTTATTAGTAATGTGGGCCAGCGCTGTAGTGTTGACAGTATCACGTTTTGCCTCCTCCGCAGAGGGCGGTAGAAAGCGTAGTACTAGCGGGGTGCAGCGCTCTCAGGAGGTGGTCCCCACACCTACCCAAGCTCGCTTGGTTAAGCAACCATCTAAGGAGTCCACGGACGGTAGCATGAATAGCATCAGTTCTGAGGGCTCCTCGTAAGTATCTGACCCGGCCAGGCTCCTCCCAAGCCTCGAGAGGTTCCTGCTGCTCTCCCCTCCTCCGTCTCTTCTTTGCTCTGCTGAACCCTTTTCTGCTGCCTTGCCAGCAGCACTAGTATATCAAGGGCTCAGCAGATCCAACCCTCTCACCAGTACTACATAGTGAGCAGTTTTCAAACCCCATGAGAAAAAAAGATAGATGAATAAATGAATAAAGTAATAATAATAATAGTAATAATAATAACAATAATAATAATAATAATGATAATAATATTTTGCATTACATCCCAAATATTGCTCATGCTAGCGGCTGGAGAGGGGGGCGAGCGGGACACCTGGTACGGCGGGCCTTAGTTCCGCCCCTCACATGATCACGCGTTCCCCTCCACCCTGACTCACCTCCACCCAACCCTCACATGTTACACTCATCCCACTCACAGTTCACACATACAACATTTAACTTCTTCTCAGACGCCACCTTCACTACCATTCAAAGAGCGCCTACATTTAAAACCCTTAGCTTCACCTTTACACGGCACTCTAATCTGACTCAGACCTCAACACATATAATATAGACGCTACCTCTACTTCAACCTTATCCTGCCTTACAAGATGCCCTTATTCTTGTGTAACATACGAACTTTGCATACACTCGCCACCTCCACCCCGTAAACGGCTCCACTTGATAGCCTTCACAACCTTAAACCACACACTGCCCAACACACCCACACCACCCACACCAGACTGAGGTGACCCAGGACGGTGCAGATCATGTCTGGCGGCATCTCTCTCCCCTACTCATCACCTACGTTAAACTTTGTAGCCACTTGACGGCAGTATTTTTTTCTGTAAATCAAAGAATGGACACACTGCTACCACTATTGTTTCCTCCAAAGTCATTCAACGGTATACTCCCTCGGGCGACACAGTAGTCAGTGCCGCAGCGGACACTGTCACACTATGGCCGGGTTGTCTCACGAAGCATAGTTTTGTTTTCAACACCTTGCATACTTTAGAAGAAAAGTTTGATGCCCTATTTTTAAAGGAGCAACGACTTGAGACATTGCATTATTTTTATGAGATTCAATAATGTCTCCTTGACACTTTTATAATTCACAACTCACTGAACAAGCTGCAAATCATTATTAATCTCGTCAGTTTTCCTTCACATGTTACCATAACTGTGCTTCCATGAGGACCGCGTTGTCACGGTGTCCCCAGTCCTGAGCGAGCCCTAGTGACGCGAGCTTGACCAGTGGTAGCGAGTAGTAGTGTAGACACCGAGTGAGTGCTGTAGTTGCGTGTTGGTATGTTGCTACTGTTGCTGCTGATGATGATGATCTGGTTTTCCCGCCCTTACCCCTACCCTCTCGACACCTCCGTAAGGTCTTCCATTACTCTCCGCATGAGCTCCCCGAGTGCTTGTAGGAGCTTAACTTAATCTTGCCACTATCCACTCCACCGATACCGACACCACTAATACTAATACCACCACTGCCACTTTTAACCATTACATGTTTTGAACAACCCATAGTATTGTAAGTGTTCTTTTTATGTTGTAGTGGATCCCGAATGCCCTTACTTGTAGTGTTTTGTGTGAGTGTGTGTGTGTGAATTTTTCTGTCCCTATAGAATACCTGTCCTTCACATCCCCATGCACTCCAAGCTTATCTTCACAGTGTTAGGGCCTAAACAGATACTCCGTTATATTAGCCCTTACTAGCACGTATCCCTTGTGAATGTCATTTTTTTTATATATATAAATTGCATCAATCTACAACAAAAGTTTTGGATTGCATATATATACTGATGATATTTTTTGGGATTAAGTATGTCATTCCCATCCCCCAAAAAACATGCACGTGCGCTTGTTTCTGCTGCTGACTTGCATTCCATCCTGTCCAGCCGAGTGCCCTCCATGCGTCTGGGCACCGACGGGCAGCTGAGTGAGTTCATCGAGGGTCTGGGGCAGGGCCAGTTGGTGGGGCGGCAGGTGCTGGCGACCCCGGCTCTCGGCGACATCCAGTTATCCATGTGTGAAAGGAAGAACAAGTTAGAAGTGGAGGTCATTCGTGCTCGGGGCCTCCAATGTAAGAGTGGGGCCAGAGTACTGCCTGGTGAGTGTTGCCTTGCCACCTTGTCCTTTTAGTGTCTTTTAAAGGCAAGCTTGCACTATAGAAGAAATCCAGGTATTCTGTTCAGTGGGTGTTGATCGGCCTTGTTACTCTGTTCATATTTAGTTCGGTCTAGCATGTTAATAGCAGTATCGAAACTTTTGGCCACGTCCTTCTGTGAAATTCGTGGATGAATTTATTCATTGTACGCTTCCCCCATTTTCTTATGTTCTTATTTGTTAGTGTTCAGACATCGGGGAGTTTTAAAAGAAGATTGGACAAGTTTATGGATGAGGAATACAGGTGAAAATAGGCAGAGGTGTTCACATAGGCTCTGCCACGAATAGGTCTAACGGTCTCTTGTAGCTTCTTTCATTTTCTTGTGCTCTTATGTTCCTCTTCCTGTTTCTCCAGCTCCGTACGTGAAGGTGTACCTCGTGGCGGGAAAGAAATGTGTGGCGAAGGCCAAGACTTCCACCGCCCGCCGCACGCTGGACCCGCTCTACCAGCAGCAACTCATCTTCCACGAGCGGTACCAAGGCTGCGTCCTCCAGGTTTGTGCCCCGTGCTGCTCAGGGATGTTGTGAGGCAACGCTGGGGAGAGAGGTGGTGGACTGTGTGTGTGTGTGTGTGTGTGTGTGTGTGTGTGTGTGATAAAGGGTAAGGAGCACGCTTCTTAAAGCGTATACGTGTGTGTGTGTGTGAGTGATAGAGGGTAAGGAGCACGCTTCTTAAAGCGTATACTTGTATGTGTGTGTGTGAGCGATGGTAAGGGATATTCCTCTTAGAGGGAGAGAGAGAGAGAGAGTGTGTGTGTGTGTGTGCAGATGTGTACAATGCAGTGTGCCCCCTCAGGTAACGGTGTGGGGCGACTACGGGAGAATGGAAGGCAGGAAAGTGTTCATGGGACTGGCACAGATAATGCTGGATGATCTTGACCTATCTAATATAGTGATTGGATGGTACAAGCTGTTCGGCACGTCCTCCCTGGTGTCCCTGCCCACGCTCACCCGCCGCGGCTCCATGGCTAGCCTCGACAGCTTCGGGTAGTGGGGAACCCTGGGCCAACACCCCTACCCCACCTCATCGCTACCCCCAGGGAGCCATTGGAGTCCTCCCACCCTCACCAAGGGATCAAGCACTCCCTGTGCCTGCAGCAGCCACAGCCCAACACTACACGCCCATTGTCAACTCGTGCAGAACGTTCAACGACATTTGCAACCTGCAATGTTGCTATCAAGCAGAGTGTGAGGCTTTTTCATTGGGTGCTCTCTTTTTTGTCTGTCTGCGGCCTGGATAGGACACTAACTGCTCGTGCTGCAAGTTTGCTGTGTTGCGTCAAGCTCAGAGGCTCAAAGACATCATCGACTCGTCGCAGTGCAGACGATGGTGGTCGTCCTGATACGTTCTCGGGACGCAAGTGCCCCTCAGGCCCCACCTTATCCCGCCCCAAGGGTTAAGCATGGGTGTCGACAGCGATTGCGGTGGGCACTAAGGGACACGGGGTCTCGACTAGGACGGGCCCCGCCGACCCACCACCTCAGTGCACCTCAACACTTCTGGACTTCCCATCAATAAGGACTCTCGTCACTTGATTGC
>JAHFWG010000156.1:124486-131986 GCA_020233015.1 Callinectes sapidus | reverse complement strand
CTCAGGTGAAAGAGGAAGCCTTGTAACAATAGCTGTTGCTCTCTCAGCAACTGGCAATGTAGTTCCACCTTTTTTCATCTTCCCAAGAGTGCATTTCCGTGATCATTTCCTTAAATGTGCTCCTCCTGGTAGTTCTGGATCTGCCAACCCATCAGGATGGATGAGAGTCACATTTTCTGGAATTTTTAGAGCATTTTGTCAAACACACTAAATGCTCTAAAGAAAAACCAGTTCTTTTGTTACTAGACAATCATGGTTCGCATCTGTCCATACAGGGCCTTGATTTTTGTAAAGCAAATGGCATTATACTGACAGGGATTTATTTTATACATGCCTTAACTGTGACTCAGATGATGATTTAGATTAAATTCACCTCTAGTATTAAGTATTTTCTGCAATTATGACCTCGAAGTGCAATTATTTTCATTTAGATGTTTTGAAAGTTATCGTATTTTTTTCTTTTCGTATTAATGGTTACTTTTTTTGCTAGGAAAACATATAAGTTTACATGGAATAGTGTACTCTTCATATGAAGCACTGCACATAATCCGTGTTAAAATTTAGTGCTACATACTTCTCATTTGATATCAATATCTATTGTGCCAACTTACCCTCTAATGTGTGTCAACTTACCCCGCACATGGGGCAAGTTGGCACACGTGAAATATTTTTTTTCTAAAGGATGCTGTGCTTTTGTTTTGAAGGAAAATTAATATCTTATTACATGGAAAGTAAGAGGAATGTTCATATTTTTCAATGAAAGTAAAAGCTTACCAAAATTGTTTGTTATTTTTCTTTTATCAAGGAAAGTCTAAAAAGCGTGCCAACTAGCCCCGGTCTCCCCTACTAAGGATGCTAGAGTGAATATATGAAAAGAGAAAACTGTCTTCCCCAAAATGCTATCATTTGTCTGTATTGAAGAAATCTAATCGAATTATAAAGTCATATTGATAAATTATTATTGTTCTTATTACATAGAAATAGCTCTGCATATAGTTTTAATGATTTCTTAAAGACTGCGAAGTTCGAAACATGATAATAATCGGGGATGGCTTGTAACGCCTCGCCCCCAACCCCCATCTGATGAGGCTCGCAACCAATCTCAAAGGGAACAGGATTTCAGATTAGCATCCCAAATTTGGGCCCTGGATCCACCACCACTGAATACCATACATAAGTAGGTAAGAACGTGATACCTAATAGTGGTGATTGTTGTGACAGTTAGATGGTTTAGCAGGAAGACTTGCGTGTTGCAAGGCGCCATCACGACGGTGACGGTGATAATAGTGCTGGTGTTGATTTTGATGCATCTGCTGGTTAGTACACGAGAGCTAAAACTGCAGAAGTGTGAAAGGACATTTGGTGAAATTGGTGCAGGGTAGAAGAAATCGAAATGATTTCATTAGGTGCCGTAACAGTCATATGGCACCACTACGGTTAACGGGATAGCACTACATCTCCCACTGGGCAACTAGATTTGGCAAGGATTCGAACCCAGACCGCCAGCACCGGAGGCCCAAGACGAGCCGCCTTAACCAACTATGCCACCCAGCCCTCGGGGGGCTAGAAGAAGTGTGATATTTTGTTTTACATGGCTGCAATGCAGGATAAATAAAACATACTGCCAAAATACCCAGCTTCCTGCAGGACAATCATTCATGGATTTTCTCGTTGTTCATTCACCATTTTGCATAAGTAAAAATAAGCCTACAAGACCACTATTCTACCGTTCTCTGTGAAGGAATCTGAGTTGTGTTGTGTTGTTGGTTGGGCGCGTCATCGAACTGCATTCTCTGACGCATTCCTTCTCAGTCTAGGGTCGTCTTATTTTCATGTCGGAAATGTGTTACAACAGGATGATGATTTAATAGTGATGGATTTTTTTCAAAATTTGTTCAATTTGTCTTAATAGGGCCAAAGGAGTCGGCTGAACCTTTGAGCTTGCTTCATATCCGACGCAGTCAGTCACACAGGGTGGGTCAGGCGGGTGCAGTAACACCAGACACTGTAATAAGCGTCTTACTTCAGCTCGACCATACTGCTCACTTAGCAGGAGGATATTCCACTCAAGATTACAGATAAGTACTTAAAATAGCATCCGATGCACAAGAGAATCTTCCTCAGACCGCTTCAAATTCAGCTGGTCACGTCTTTCCTTCTTGCCTTGGTGAATATTTATCTTGTGGAAGGAAGTAAGAGTTAATACTGTGCCTCTCCTAATTGTCGTTCAATTTCAAAGTGATCGAGTCTGTTCTTGAAAATGTTATTAATATTTGTGCAGCATTTTCTGCATCATGACAGGTCATATTTTTCTCAAAATTCCTAGCATTGAGTTAGCTTTTGCAGCGCTGCAGAGGTCTCCAAGGTCAATTTTTCTCCTATTGCTCCTATTGCTCTCCATTGCTACCACACCTAAATAGTACTTACTACTTCAGTCGTTTTTTTTTCTGATATAGATGACTGCACACTTTTTTGTGTTGAACTGCAGCAGCTACAACAGGTATTTCCTGTTGTAAAGTTATTTCATTCTCTGTAGTTCTTATTCGGTGGTAGATTTTGTCATCAATTAAGTGTTTTATAATTTGCATGCATATTCTCTAACTACCAGGTCTTTCATGAAAACATGTTCAGTGCTGGTCCCAATACACTTGTTTGTGGGATGCTGCTCCATTTCTGTAACCATTCTGAGTAACAACCTCTGATACTGACTTTGTGTTGCTTGGAAAGCGCTCCATCTGCTCGTTTGATACTTATCACTTTTAGAGCTAATTCTATTAGTAATCAGGTATGAGGAATGGTATCAAATGTCAGCCTCTTCTTAGACTGAGCCAAGTACCAATTATTTCAAGACATCATCAATGACCTGGATGGTATGGTGACTTTATTCCCTGCAAGGCCGCACAACTGGCGCCTCTTTCTTGGTGATGGTCCTACTTTAGGATGGTGTAACCTGGTATGTTGAGGGAGATGTGTAGGGAACTCCATGTCTCTCACAACCCCACTACAGAGGGTATTGTATTCTCTAGGTACCCCTGAAGTTTCTGCATCATCCTAATGAGGAATCTGGTGTTTTGCAGAAGGAAAATGAGGTCCATTAGTGAATGAGTAGTGAGAGGGTGGAGTGGGAAGGCTCAGAGGCTGACAAAGGTGTCCAGGAAGGTTGTGCCCCCCTGGTATAAATGGTGGGCTATGAATAAGGGAATGAAGAGTTGATATAAAGGTTTTTAACAAAGGGTAGGGTGTGTGTTGGTATGCAAAGGAAGATGGTGAAGACCTTTCTGGGGGTGTTGGGAAGAGTTGTCAAATGGAGTGTAAGGTTGGATTATCTGGAGAATGGAGAACTTCCAGCAGTGTGGTAGTGGATGAGATCAATGTGTGAGGTAAGGATAAGTAACTTAGCAGTGGTGGATTGTTGACTTAAATGGTCTCAGCTCCCTTGTTTAGAGGTAACATTGGATGGCGTTGGTAGACGAAGAGGTGTTGATGCTGGTGCTTCTGGTGAGCTGTTGTCATTCTCTGGGCACTCTTGGATCATATAGAATTGATTGATTGTGGCAAGGAGCCAAGCATTGAGTTGAATGTCTGTTGCTAGTGTTTGCGGTGATGGGTTGTTGGAGGTAGCCTAGATTTGGGGAGAATGAGCTTATTTATATCTGGGAGTAGAATATGGTCTTGACCGAATGGAATGTAGGTTTGTTGTGTTGTGTAATTGAAGAAGCAGTAGTCAAATCTGGGACTGAGTGGGGATTACCAGATTGGAAGCAGTGATGGGGTTTGTCACAGGTTGTAACCCCTTACCAGTAAGGATGGGGGCTACTACACTAGGAGCAGCATATTAATGACCAGCAAGTGTTGGCTTAGTGATCCACCTTCTAAGGGCCGTGTTTGAAACCAGCTGGTCTCTGGACACTGGTGGGAGGTGGCTGACATGTTACTACTGATCCACTTACCCTAGACTAGATGGACCAGGGGAAATGGCAAGGGCCAGTAGATCTCTGTGTCAGTGTTGTCTATGGCCTTCAGAGAGTGGCACATTTTCTGAAGGTCAGTATCCTTAACTAGGGGCCCAATCTTTCCATGTGTAAATGTAATACCATTGATATCTGAGCAGCTACAGGTTACCTGCCAGTCTCCTACAAAGAGGGTGCTGGTCAGTTTTTATTTGCCCATAAACTGTCACAGTCATATGATAAAGTGTTACTGACTTAAATCATTTAATGCAGAGGCTTTTTTAAACTTGGCGTTTTGAAATGAGCCCAGAGGCAACTCAGGGCGAATTAATCCACATTCCTTGCTGTATTAAGAATAAGTGTTTCTATCTTAAAGTTAAAGTAAAATATATTTTCACTTTGCATTATGCTATGTGAAAATAGCATAGCCTACTGTACATAATAAGACAGATGAGCATAGATTATAAGTAAATCTAATGCTCATTACCATATTGTATTTAGTGTTTTATCTACACATCCTCCTCCCCTCCATAACTATCTGTCCATCAACTCCCTCACCACAACTAGTTGAAGATGTATGTAAATGTAACCAATGTATTTTATCTTCATTCAACTCCTTCTCTCTCTTTTCTCTGTGACATACACACGCTGCATAGTGAAGTGGTTAACATACCTGCTCTTCTAAGAAAGCTTAGGTTTAACTCCCAGATGTAGTAAGGCAAATAGGTGAACCTTTTAATGTGTGGCCTCTGTTCTAGTAACACGTAGACATGAAATGTAACCCAAGATATTGTGACCTTGCTGTCCCAGTGATGAACATGGGAGTAGTCTCAGTCTTTCCCAAAGATTGGTCAGTACAAGCTCTGAGCTCTACAAATTTTGTAGAGAAATGGCTGACTATGTGAACAGCAGCCAACCACATGTGAAGTATAATGGATGAGTGCGCGCGCGCACACACACACACACACACACATTGGAAAGTTAAAGTGATGATGATAATGATCCCAGCAAATTTGTGAATCAGATGCACGCATGGTTCACTTTTTTCTATTGTGTGCCTTAGATTTAATTCTCATCATGCAGTAGATGGCAAAATCATTAATGTAACTTCTTCAGAATTAATTGTCTATTACAACAAAGAATTAATGTATTATTTTTAGATTTAGATTTTTAAATTTCAATTTCCTGATTTTTAAAGGAAATACAAAGAAAAAGCTTGATTTAAACATAAAAGAAAACCTGTATTTTCTATCAAGGATATAAAATAAATGTTATAGAAAATAAAGACAGATCAATAAAATATCATGTGAGGAAAAAAATTTAAAAGGATGATGGATAAATATGTGGATGATGTAACATTTATCTGCTGTGAAGTGTCACTTTTTAAAAACCTTTCAATGAGAATGGAACATTCACTTGTATTGTAAGAGCAGGTTATCACTTGGTCCCAGATTGTGCATTAACATCTACACAATGCATAGGAAGGTCACATAACACTCATTATCCTTGATTAAATTTCCTTTTCTTAAAAAATTTTTTAGACATGCTACAGGAACAAAATTCAGATTAACAATCAGTTTTTTACATTTTTTACAGTTTTTTTTTATTTTAGTTTTGTCTTGCATAATAAACAATTTAAGAAATTTATTGTACACCTTTTGTGAAAACAGTTAATAATAATAATAATAAATAAGACAGGTGTGAAGTGTAAGGTAATTGCATATTTACATCCATATCAATAATCATTAAAAATTACTCACTACTCCAAACCACAGCCATAGTTTGCCAGAACAGAGTTAATACATGATTTGTTGCCTTATAAAATCATATGTACATACACGAGGTCGGCTCAAAATGTACTCGACTTTAAATCGAAGGCACAAAAAGTCGGTCACTTACTGAGTCTAATCCTTATGTCTTTCAAAGTTTATTCTATGACTCCACACACTTAGCCTATTGGTCCTTCCATTGCTGGAAACATTTACGGAAGTCATGCTTTGGAATGGCTGCCAGGTGTGCTATCATCACGCTCTGTGTGACATCTCCCTGGCTTATCAATCAGGATCATATCAGCAACATCTTAAAAAAAAGTTTATAGGCAAGCCAGGTATCACAATGAGTTATGTCTAGAGGATAAGTAACCTGGTAAACCTCAAAAATTCAGCATTTGACCAATTAATCGTAGATTAGGTGCAAACGAAGGAACTCGGTACAAGAACTTTAAGTTGTGTTAGTCCGAGCTACTTTACCACACTATCCTACCACATTCTTTGGATCTAATCTAAGATTTTTTGCCAAATGAGAAATGTATCAGGGTTTGGTAAATTACTTACATTTCCAACATGATGCCTTTTGATCTCTGGCAGTCTGCTAACTTCAGATGCATATTGAGAAGACAATGCTGAACATGAGTGTCCACTTAGAAGATGACATCCAAAAATGTTACAAGTAATACAAAAACCTACAAACCAAGTTTGTTAAGTAAGAAAAGGCACACATTGAAAGACATGGAGTTAACAAAGAAAAATTCCTCTTTTTCTGTTCTGGTCTAAAGTCTGATACTTTTGAATAGACCTTGTGTGCGTGTATATATATTATATATATATATAATCTATAAAATACTGTAAATAGAACTTTAAGCAAAAGGCATTTCCTATATAATCATTCAAGATTAATATATGAAGCTCCTATGAACAAGTAACTAATATATAATACAAATAAATCATGTCAAAACAAATATGTAATTGTAACGGAAAAAAAATATATTTCTAGATTTCAACAAAATGGTCAAAACAAATCTTTTGCAAATATTTCAAACAATTATAATTTGTACTCCAGTCAAAACCAGACTCTGTCTGCACTTCAAGATAAGAAATTCACACACAGACACATACATACACACACATTTGCACAAATTATTGGTACTCAAACAATGTAAGCATAGCATAAATTTAGTAAGATATTTCATGATAAAAATACAAAGCAACGTCAATCCTGGTCTCTTCCCCACTTAATATAAGAACAACAAGATACACTATGACATTAATGATGTCATATAATTATCAACAAACCATTACTCCATTTACAATTCTAATTTATAGCTGTACTTAGAAATGGAACAACATGACACTGACACTAATGAAACAGTAATAATAAAGAAAATTCCTATAAATATATGCCTTTTCCACACTTTCTGTATAAGTTCTAGGTAAGAAATTGAATACCAACACTAATATCTGGTTCTCTCACGTTCCATTCACTAGGCTCAGGTGTGCAGTGTCAGTGGCATCACATGCCTCTCCTGCTGGAGAGGATGGAGGATGCAGGAGTTGAGCATACTGCAGGAGTACTTCTCTTAGAGAACGCCACAGCTGGGGAGAGCCAGTGCTACTGGCCCCTCCAACTTCAACCAAATGAGGGTATAGTCCTATAAGTTGTGTCCATGTCATGCTATCCACTGAAATCAAAGAAAACCATTATTCAATGATGAGAAAGTCATATGCTTATGCTAGGCATAATTATGCAACTAGCATATTCAACAATAAAATCA
>JAHFWG010000156.1:76986-121986 GCA_020233015.1 Callinectes sapidus | reverse complement strand
TTACATATATCTGGAATATTATGGGTACTAAGACTGACCCCTGCAGTACTTGTTACATTCCTCCAGCTTGAAGTTACTTCCCTGATTACTGTTCTCATTTCTCTATCTGTCGAATAATCTTGCATCCATTCTAATACTTTCCCTCGCAGTCCACCTATGTGTTTCAGTTTCCATAAGAGTCTTTTGTGTGGAACTCTATCAAATACTTCTTTTATATCTAGCTAGACAGCATCCATCCACACATCTCTGTTTTCGATTTGTTCAATTACCCGTGTACAGAAACTTAGTAGGTTCGTGACACATGATTTTCCTAGCCTGAATTCGAATTGCCTATTTGATACAACTCCATTGTCTTCCAGATATATCACCCATTTCTCTTTAATTAATATCTTGCAGATTTTACTGACAACACTTGTTAGTGAAACAGGTCTATAATTGAGCGGGTCAGTCTTCTTTCCTTCTTTGTAAATGGGCACTTATGTTGGCCCTCTTCCACTCTTATGGTACCTTCCCCTCCTCTAGTGAGCTGGTAATCACTTCCCAAATTGGCAATATTAATTGATCCTTACATTCCCTTAGTGTCCAGCCTGATACGCCATCTGGTCCCATCGCTTTTCTTACATCCAAAGTTCCCATCAGTCTGCCAACATCTTGCTTCTGTATCATAACCTCCTTGAATCCCTCTTGTGCCTCTGTCAGGTTTGGTTCTGTAAATGCCTTCTCTTCTGTAAATACTGATTTGAAGCTCTCATTCATTATTTCACTAAGCTCTTTTGCTGTTTGGTATGTTTTTACTCCCTTTACTATCTTCTCTATGGTTTCCTTACACTTCATCTTTCCATTTATATACTTATGGAAAAGTTTGGGTTCATTTTCACACTTCTCTACCACATCCTTTTCAAAAATTTCTTCCTCTCTCCTTATCCTGACATACTCATTTCTTGATTCTTTGTAACTCTCTCTATTACTTTCATTCCTCTGCTTCTTCAGTTTCCTGTAAGTTCTGTCCTTTACCTTCTTCACTTCCACACATCTAGCATTGTACGTACCATATGTGTTTGCTACTCCTTATTTTGTATTTAGGTACATATCTTTTCACACCTTCATTATGCTTCCTCAAGAATATTTCATATTTCTCCAGTGCTGTTTTACCACTCATGATCCCTCTCCAATCTATACTTTCAACGAATTTCCTTAGGTCTTCAAAGTTTTGCCCTTGCATAATCTAACCTTCCATTTTTATAATCCTCTTCTCTTCTTACCAAAACCCATTCCTGTAATTCCATTTCAATCAAGACATGATCACTTTTCCCAACTGGGTTTAGGCACTTAATGATGGGACAGAGTTCTTTTTTTTTTTTGTGTGTGTGTGTGTGTGTGAATACCAGATCTACGATTGACGGTTCTTCTTCTCCCCTGAGCCTAGTAAATTCCTTCACCCATTGATCCAGTGTTTTCAATGGCTAATTGCAATATATCTTCACTCCATGATCTTGCATTTCCACTCCCTTCCATTTCTTTCCAGTTCACACCTTTGCAATTGAAGTCTCCCACTAGTAGTACCTTCTTGTCCTTCCTTATCATGTCATCCAGACATTTTAACACCTGCATTAATTTATGTTCTTCTAACTTCCATGTATTAGTTACACACATATGGCACATATGGTGGCACATATGTTACTGTAATTTTGCTCCTTTCTCTTTCATTAGTTCTAATTCTTATACCAATGACTTCTGCCATGCCATCACCATATTGCACTTCCTCTACAAAGGTGTCTTCTTGCACCATTATCAGTACCACACCACCTCCTTTTCCTTTTCTATCTCTCCAAATTCTGTATCCCTCTTGCTGGAAATTTATTTGGATTTCTTCCTTTAATTTTGTCTCCACCAAGCAGAATACATCTGTTTTTTAATGCTTAAATAATCCTTTATTTCTAACATACTTGATATTATCCCATCCACATTCATATATGCTACTTTTAATTTGTTGCTTTTTCCATCACTTGTACCTGTTGCTGCTGTTGTGGTTCCTCTATTTCCTCTTCCTTCTCCCAGGTAAACCACTTCCTCAGCCTCATGTCTAACATCCTCCAGTAAAAAGTTGTCTTCTTGATCTCTGTTCTCATTGAGTTTTTTTTCCTTAGCCTCTTGTCTTAGATCTTTTTTCTTCTGTCTTTCTTCCAAATTCATATCTCTCTTTATCCATATCTCCTTATATCCTTCACTTTGAGTCAGCCTACCAGCTCTTGCTGTAATTTCTTCCACTGCCACTTGTGATCTCATCCTTACCTTGAGTGGTCTTGTATTTCCTCCCCTATATTTACCAATTCTATGCATTTCTTCAACTTCCTGTTCTACATTTTGTGTGTCATCCTGTACTTTTTGTATGACCTTTTTTTCAGTAATTCTTTCTCCTCTCTTTCTCACTCATATTTGTTGAGATTTTTCTTTTCCTGTAGTCCGTAAATTACCATACATTTTTTTCTGTCTATCGCACGTGTGTGTGTGTGTGTGTGTGTGTGTGTGTGTGTGTGTGTGTGTGTGTATTTACCTAGTTGTATTATACAGGGTTTGAGCGGGGCTCATAGTGTCCTGTCTCCATATCTCCATATATCCAACATTTCCTTGAACTTATGGATATTGGTTGCTGTAACAACCTCTTCTTTCAATCCATTCCAGGTGTCCACAATTCTATGTGGAAAACTGTACTTTTTTGTGTCCTTTAGACACCGACTTTTTCTGATTTTCCTTGAGTGTCCTCTCATTTGTCTTTTTTGTTTGTCTCATTTGTGTGTGTGTGTGTGTGTGTGTGTGTGTGTGTGTGTGTGTGTGTGTGTGTGTGTGTGTGTGTGTGTGTGTGTGTGTGTGTGCGTGTGTGTGTACATATAGTTCGACTTACGTCATTTTCTTTTTCCGCAAACTCTTCAAGAACACATCCCCATCATAAATCGAGAGGTACCTGTATTTATAAACTATTAATAATATTAGACATATTGACAGCAATTAGGCAATACCATTGTAGACCAGTAGCCTCTCATGTGAGAGGAGTTGACAATTAACTGTTCTCTCACAGTTTCACTTTTTACCAAATTGGCCATACAAGTCAGAACTGTTTAACACAGTAATGATTGCATATTTGTTTTTCAATACTTAAGTTAGGTCAATCTGATGGTTAATACTGCTTTCTCCTAGGCTTAGTCCAGCCAACATTAGTGCAGATTAAGTGTAATATTTTTATAAACCATTCTGTTTTCAGTTAATGGGGCTTTGCTGCATTAGTTTACCTGGACCATTGCCATGTCCAGGTATATCAGTCTAACCAGACTTGTAGAATTGACCTATTTTTGCAGAATTATCAAAACTAGCCTGGCTAGAAGGGATGTTTGTAAGGAATGTCCCCAGCCTTTAGGCATCAAGTCTTATGATCACCTTCAGTTTGGGGATAAGTGGGTTACTCCTCTTTGTTTCACATTGTAAGACTTCTCTCATTAAATCAATGACACTTTAAGGCCGCCATGGTACAGTGGAACCACTTGCGTTCTGGGGGCCTTGGGATCCCCGAGCGCATGGGTTCGAATAATGACTACAGTCTGAGTGGAAATTGGGCGTCCACTCGGGGTAACGGCCCTCTAGTGGGTGGGCTTTCAGATAGGAGGCCTCCACTAGGTGGTCTCCTTTAGCCCTTCAATTCCCATGAAAATGCCCACTTTGTATAGATAAAAAAAATAATAAATAAATAAAAAAAAAGAGAGAATATCTGCACGGTCTAAACAATATCCGATAAGTTTCAAGTCACAGCGTTCATTAAACACATCCTTTTAGGATACTCAATTTCCAAGTTGGAGATGTTGTGGAACAGCCAGCGTAATGGTGGGAGGATCTATCATAAGCTTTAATAACAAGTTGGATGTGTCCAGAAATGGATTGATTTGAATGGAGAAAATAATCTTGGTTTCTGAATATTTCAGATTTTGAGCAGCATACCAGGAACGTTCAAATATGAGACTCTTGAGGCTGCCATGGAATGTGTTGGGGAGTGCCCAAGGTAATGGAGAGGCTTCACTTTGTTGGAGACCCTAGAAAATATTGAGGAGTCAGGCTGCCAAACTTGCTGGGAACTGCAACCAGTACTGGACTCTGTCACATAGGACTATAGCTCTCCTGAGAAGAGACAAGAAGTATGTCAGGGGTCTTGCTGAGGATGTCATTTAAATGCTAATGACCTCAGACCTGCCTATTGAGCCCTGAAGAAACTTTACTCCAAGTCTGCATTTCAGGTGAGTGCTATCCAAACAGCAGATGGTTGCTTTGTATCTGACGTAAATGGGCTGATGGCTTGTTGGACTGAGTACTTTGAGCAGCTGTTCACAGTGGGTCCTCCAAGTGGACCGCTCTAAACTGCAGGATTACAGATGCTGGATGCTGAGCTGCCCCTTGACAAAACTTTACCCTCCATTGATGATGTCAAAGAGGCTGTGGCAAAGTTGAGGGGTGGAAAGGCAGTTGGCATCTATAACATCAGTGTGGCTGCATGTTGTCTTGAATGCTGTATGGCATTTGCGTATCATTCCTCCTGACTAGAAAAAGGGGTTGGTTGTCCCTATCTGGAAGGGGAAAGGGGACTGTCAGGGCTGCAACAACCACTGCAGTATAACCTAGTTCAATGTACCAGGCAAGGTGCTTGCCCATTTGCTGTTGATACAGATCCACAGCCATCTGCTGAAATACCAAAGACCTGAGCAGTCTGGGTTCACACCCAGTAAGATAACAACTGATGGGATCCTAATGCTTATCTACTGGTGGAGCGCCAATGTGAGTTTTGACAAGGGATGCTTGCAGCCTATGTTGATCTCAGGAAGGCATTTATTTCAGTGCATTGAGGGACACTCTAGAATCTTCTACATCTCCGTGGGATTACTGCCAGGTTTATTAGTCTATTAATTAAACCCAAGAGGACAGGCAGCGGTGATTGCCGCTCGGTTAACACAGGACAGGTGAGCAATGATCGTCACTTGGATCACCGCTAGTCTTGCATTTTGATATTATGCATTATATTTTTTCTCCTTCAAATAAGTTAGAACTAGTCCTGAGTAATACAATACATAATATCAAAATGCAAGACTAGTGGTGATCTGAGCAGCAATTGCTGCCACCCATCCTCTAGGGGTTAATTGGCCTGTACTCCATGACTGTAAGTGCTGTGAAGTGTGAAGGGGGCGTCCAGCTTCTTTCCTGTGAACCAGTTTATGCAACACTTGCATAGACTGGTTGCTAGGCAAAGTTGTAGACCAGTCATTGTAGAGCATGTGTTGGCAATGCTGAGATTAAAGATGGTAAGGAAAAACTTGGGCTGGGTCAGGGATACTCTTTACTCTAATGTCTCGACAGACACACAGTCTTCTTCAGTGAGTGAGTGAAGACATGGAGAGAACAGCTGCTTATATTCACTCGATGTGGGTCACCTGTGCGGACGTCTTCTAGGGGAGCATGCTGATTGGTCCATTAGTGTGAGTTTGGCTGCTGAACGAGATAGGCTTACAAAGTCCTCTCTATGGTTGGTGACGAGGGAGATAGCAATGTATGCAGCCTCCACCAGCTTCCTCTTCCTTTTCTCCATTTTTGTGTGCAGGGCCGTTGCATTTTCCCAACGTGGCAAATGTCCTTGCTCCTCCGCATGTAACACAAGGGATAGCATACATTGCTATCTTCCTCATCACCAACCACAGAGAGGACTTTGTAAGCCTATCTCGTTCAGCAGCCAAACTCACGCTAATGGACCAATTAGCACGCTCCCCTGGAAGACGTCCACACAGGTGACCCACATCAAGTGAATATAAGCAGCTGTTCTCTCCATGTCCATCACACTCTCTGAAGAAGACATTCTGTTGAAACATTAAAGAGTATCTCTGACCCAACCCAAGTTTTTCCTTAACATCTTTACACTCATTTGTCTTACTACTACTCAACAATACTGAGATTATAGATCTTGTGTTTGCCAGTGAAGCAGTAATCTTTGCTGAGTCACTGGAGGTTCTGGTAATGACTCTAGAGGCACTGAATGAGGTGAAGCCCTTGGGACTTTAGGTTTCCTGGTTCAATATTAAGGTTCAGGTGCTTGGAGGCTTACTGGATGAGACAGTAGTCTGTCCATGCATGTCGCAAGGACATTGAGATCTCGGAAAATGTCATATACCTCAGTAGTCTAGTGCACAACGACAGTGGGTTAAGCCAGGAAATTGTACAGCAGATTAGCTGGCCCACAGCATTATGGACTCAATCAACGTTAGTATTTGCTGTTGTCAGTATCTGTGCAGACGGATGAAGATTCAGATCTTCAAGTCACTGGTGATCCCTGTCTTACTCTATGGTTGTGAGACATTGACAATAAATGCTGACCTGAAGAGGCAAATTGTTGTCTTTGGTACTAGATCCTTTGCAGCATCATGCTGTACTTCTAGTATGACTTTGTGTCAAATCAGTGACTACTCAGTGAGACAAATTCGAGGCCCATTACTGGCATAATACATCAACATCAAATGTGGCTATATGGGCATGTAACCCAATCCAGCTTATCAGGTTGTCTACAAAAAGAATAACCAAGCACGGAAGAAGCCCAGGGGACGCCCACAAAACTCATGGCTGTGGCAAGTCGATGCCTCTTGCTGGGAGTTACTTGGTTCAGGAAGGGAGCCTGCATGGAGACTTGTGGGATTGGTGCCATAGGGTAGGCAAGGTAACACGCCCCCACCCCTGGTGTATGCCCTCATGATTGATTGATACAGGAACTAATTGAGTTTGAGAACCAGAGTTCCACTGTAATTTACTTTCTTTGTTGATAGTTGCTCGGCTTATTCATAACATATTACAATGTTCTCAGTAGATTGCAGATGAAAGATTCTGATAGCTGGTAAATACCAAAGAAATTCAGCCTACTAAAAACCTAATTGCAGTTAAAGTCTAATATGAGTACCTTCCAAATGTAGGGAGTTATTCAGAAACTCTCTCAATTTGTACTAACATTTGCAGAGGTGTTAAAATGCATTGAATTTTGGGGGATATGAAAATTATAGGACTTCAAAAGATACTAATGAACTTACCTTTTTCTATCGGTGCCTTTTTCAGTGAAGACAATAAGGTAGCAATAGCCTTTAGAACAAAGCTTATTTCAGCAATACGATGCCTGAAACAAAACAATAACTTGTTACTGCAAATCTTACAAACTTTTGATGCAATGAACCTTATGACTAAACCAAACACACACACATCTTTGATACCAATAGTATCCAACACAGCTGAATGAAGAATCTTTAAACACCACTAGCATCCAAAAATATGTTTTGAATTACTGAACCAGGTGTTAGCAGCTGGACCCAAACCAGGTTTTAGCAGCTGGACCCATACCAGACTCATTAGTCATGTGACATTTTAAAAATTCTCAATTCATATCCATACAAATAAAATAATGTTATTCAGTTTACTGTTCCTTTAGGTGCATCAATAAATTGTACTATTTTATACTTTTCTAAAACTTTAGTTAAAGGAAATTCAAAAGCCATATTCACTTGAGGTACAATGGAATACAGGAAAGTTTGTTTCACTCAAGGTGATACACAGATATATTATTGAAACTACAGTAGAACCTCACTTTCATACATACTCCATTTCAGGAGGCTGTTTGAGTTGCATTTTCTACGAATAGTGAATAATTTTTTCACCACAAGATACAATGTAATGTTTTCCCAGCCTGATCCCATGTACCACTCACGCTGCCACACTTTCAAACTTTGCAAGGAGTTTCTTATTTGTTGTTCTCCCTGCTTTCCTTTAAGGCTTACTTGAATCACTGATCTTTTGTAGACCAGCAGTTGCACTATTTTCAATAGAAATAAGGAAGAATACCAATTAAATAGCAAAGTTTCATGAAGCTTGTGTGGATTATGAATCGCTTAACACAGAAGCTAGCACAAGACTCACTTAAGTGACAATGTGGCATGGACAGTAACAAAGTGACACTGTCTGAGTTGCAGGGAAAACATGAATGACAAGTTGAATTTCATGTAAAAAAAACTGCCCAAATTGTGTACTTTATGATTAACAAGATGGATGAACAGCAGGGTTCCACTGTAAAAATATCTACTTTAAATCTTACAACTTGATTAAATGCCCAGAGAAAAGAAAAGAAAGAACCCTTCACTAACCTTGGTAAAGGACATTTTCCACTGAGTTTCTCATCCTCCACATACTTCACCAGAACTTCCCTGAATCTATGGAGAAGTGAAGTGACAGCCAGTTTAGTGGTGACCTGTGTGGAGTCCGACTGTGCTAGAGAACTACTTGAATCTTGTGCTGTGAACCCATTGCTTGTTTCCAAAGACTTCCTGGATGAGCCTTTATCTGCAAAAGTAAGACAATTATTTCTTATCAACTGCAAACCTTAAGGTGGAAGCATGAATTACAGGATGAACTAGCCATAACACACCAAAGCATCATGTTTGTATAATTCAATTTATTTAAGACATTAATGTTAACACTATTCCAAATTGATGCAATGTAAATGGACCCATTTCAAGAAGAGAATGTATTCTGTATATCTTTATAATGCTCAATAAACATGAAGGATGGGGCACGGGTGTCCAATGCAAACACAAATCCCACAAGCACACTTTTTAAAATCCCGTATTTTTTCCTGACTGAATTGGTAGAAATAACAGGAGTAGCAGTAGCAAATAAAATAAGAATAATAAGAAATGAGAGCTAAATATGGAATAAACTCACCAGTATTGTCAAGCTCTGGATCAAGATCTGAAGGAGTGAGAAGGGAGAACTGAAGGAGCGTCTCAAAACAGGTTTTTGCAAATTCTTCCCTCAGTTTGAAGCCTTCACAATCTGCTGAAAGTAATGAGTACTAATGATATGCTACTGAAGTGATGTGGATAATGTAAACACACTATGATGTTTGAAAAATACTGCAAACATGAAATTATTAGATCCCTTCAACACATGCTATGCCATCTCATTAGAACATTTATAGCTTGATGATATTTTGAAATAAAATGGAAAAAGATGAACCTTCTGTAAAGTTTCTCCCATAACATGATGTTTTGGAAAAATAAGAACTTATGCCTGGCAGATAAATACAAAACAATACTTTTTACCATGTTCAACAAAAATAATAGTATAACATTAAAGCATTACAAAGATAATTACCAGAATCTACTCCAGAAGCAGACTCTATTGAGCCTTTATTAAGTAGCACCATGATTGAAACTATGAAGTCACTGGGTGTGGAAGAAGCATATGGGAGAATTTCTTCCCTTATCAGTTCAACCACTTGACAGTCTATACCTTCATCCCTCTCAGCATCTTCACTACTCTGGTTAGCAGGTGGGGGGCTGAAGAGAATTATCATATATTACACACTGAATTATAAATATAAAATCTTAATGTAAATTAGCTTAATGCTTAAATAGACTCTACAAGTCAGTAAAACAGGATCACATACAGAAAAGTCAAGTGAGGATGAAAAAGCTGATGGTACAAAGATAAAGATCTCTTCACTCCATCTCTTGGAGATAAAGTTGTCTCTCAGGGCGTACTGGGAATACGGTATATATTCCTCAAACCTACCTTCACAAAATGTATAAATCCTTACCTGTTTGAGAAGAGAAAACTGTCAAGGGCTGTGCCCAATACAGGCCACATATCTTTGAAGTGCGTTGGATGTTCACGTGCCAGCTGAAGGCCTTCCTGAAGCACTGTCAGTAGCGTGGTGATGACCAGCTTCCAGGTGGTTTGAGCGGGACACTGGTATTTGAGGCGCAAAGGAGTAATTGTGGCCTGAAATGTTAATCAAGAAATTATTAAATAAGAAAAGGACCTATGATTAAAACAAAACCACTCAATACAAGAAAATTACACTGATTAAAACGATGGATCTCTCTCTCTCTCTCTCTCTCTCCAGAAATATGAACAAGAGGCTAGAGATCAAATACATACTTTGAATACTCTATCCATAATCTACCCTCTTCCTTCTTCCTAACTTTTCTCTCCACTGTGCAGTGTGCTATATAACCAATATACAGTGGTACCTCTTGATTCTAACTTAATTCGTTCTTTTTGGCTGTTTGAATTGCAAAAATTCGAATTAGGAAGCAATTTTTACCATTAAACTTAATATAAAAACATTTAATCTGTTTCAGTTTATTTCAAATAAAAAAATACTACACTCAACCCCAGCTATTGCGAGATATTGGTCCCTTAACATCGCCGCAATATCTAAAAACGCAATCAACATTGTTAAGAAGTAATGGGAAAAAATAAAATTGGTCCTGACCCACCAGAGTGGCAACATGATTTAACATATTGGCACCTTGTTTTCCCCTCATCTCATCATAATTCATAGATATCCTCCACATTTTGAAAGTATAAAGTAAGCACAGACATGAAATGCATAAAAAAAAAATTAAAAAAACAGGCATAACAAAAGACTTATTTACCCCTCCTCCAGCCACTTACCACCCCCCCCTCTCTCTCTCTCTCTCTTATCAAGTAGAATATATGAGGCACCTAGAGCCAGAGTGACGGAAGCAACACTCCGGCCGAAATTAATGTTTTTATCCCATTGTCTTCCCCACCTTCCTACTGTGGCGGGAAGCAGATTAGAAGTCATAATGTACACCGCAATAAGGTAAAAAATCCACCCAAATGAAGTTATCTGTAGACCTTTCGTGTCACTCTCGAAGTGAAGAGGATGAGCGGCTGGTGCCAGAGTGTAGTAACTCCCGCCGAGCAGCCAGCCAGCGAGCCAATGAACGCATGCCATGCGCGTCACGTGATATGACTGACAGACGCGCTCACATCTCCTACCCACAGACACTTGGCCACCCTCCGCCAGCTCGCCACAACTGCATGACACTGCCTTTCTTGTACACTAATACCCATGATTTTGCCATTATGGCAGACAACAACATGCCCCCTGAAGAGCCAGAACTCTCTAGGGGAAGGAATAGGGTGTGTGATCCTGCAGAGTGGAAGAAAAACTTAAGTAAAAGACGAAGGAATATGGGAGAGGTATACGTGAGCAGGTCTACAGGCCGTCAAGTACAGGCGCGGTACTCACCTGCCGGATAATTTTCTTATTCTTTCCTGTTCTGTTATCCTAATGGACTATTTTCAGTTTGTTAGATGTTTGTTTCCATTTTCTGGCATTAAAAGGATTGCTATTTTTCTACCGTTGATCATTCTCTCCTTATTAGGTGTTTACATTAAGAAGTACGTGCACGAGTGTTGCTTACGTTTTTGCTTAATAGAATTAATACATCACTCAAGAAAGGCTTCATTGGTGGTGAATCCCAATAGCCTACATAATGTTGAAACAACTACACATAAGAACAAGAACAAACAATGCATGCATGCTTGATTCTCAAAATATTTGGTGTTTTTTTATTTTTTCCCACAAATAAACCGGCTAAAAAAGCAATCATCCTTTCAGAATGCTTTTATATTACTGAATGCCCAGATACAGGCTGCAAAGTACATTAAATAATGAACATTTTGAAGCCTTACTTTCTATCTCTATTAATTGAGGAGATATTGCATTCCGAATGTTGCAAAACTTTGATCGCTTTTTTCCCCGTTTTCTAGTTTTGGTGCTTACGTTACTCTGGCTCTAGGCGCCTCATATGTATTTATTTCTCTCAGCATTATTTCCAATAGGAATTATTTCAAGAAAAGTATAAATTATTGTACAAAACAGCAAATTATTATATTATCGTAGTTTGTGCAAATGACAATGATATTTATTCTTTATTCTTCATTGGTTGTTTAAAGTGTTAAATATATCTTAATTAGTAAATAAGTTTGCCAGTGACCAGAGTAGAAGGTCGTATTGACTGGGGTGGTAGGTAGGAAGTGACCGGGGTTGGGGGCCAGAGTAACCAAGGCAACTAGGGGCCGGAGTGACTTAAAAGCCGTTCACAAGTCGCAATAGAGAAAGGTGTTCACAGCGGAGAGGTGCAAGCGAGACCGGCCGACTGGCGGGAAGGCGGCATTGGCCGCCATGTGTTTTTGTGTTCGAATCGAAAAGCCGCGTTCAGATTGGAGGTCAAAATTTGTTTGCCAAATGTGTTCGGATTGGGAAGTGTTCGAGTCAAAGGGTGTTCGAATCAAGAGGTACCACTGTATAAGCAAAATTATATAAAAGAAGAAATATTCTATTACAGGAGAGACAGAAAAGATGGGTGCATGTGCAAAACCTTGATTGTGACCAAAGGCAGGCTAATGTATTTGAAAAAATTTTGTATGTGATAAAAGAAAATTCTACTAACAAATAAAATGACAGTTTGCTTTTAAGAACTAATACTTGCATTCATTACCTGAATAATATTCTTCAGAACACTTGCTTCAATAACCTCTTGCCAATTTGAAGTCTTCTGGTACAATGACACCACCATTGACATTGATCTTTCAGCAAATGGCACAAAATTCATTGTTACCCAGTCTGTCTGTTGAAAGTTAAAAGACATTTAGTTTTCTTATTTTCAATCACAGGGATATAGCAGAAGCAAAACAAGCTTTATATTTTACAATATAACAAGTCCAAATAGTGCACTTAAGTCCAACTAATTAGTACCTTATACAGGGAGTGGGGTGCATGAAATAACTGAAAGTACAATTCATTAATGACATTTAATAACTAGTGTACACATGAAATGTATGGTGTTAGCATGCAAACAATGATTTCCACTAAGAATACTAGGAGCTTTCCCTCAGAGCAGTGGATGACTGAAGACCACAATAAACTATACCACTAAAATGAGTTTAATAAGATGAAAGAGCTCAGTGATTGTTTTGTTTCAGGGAGCGTCACATATCAATGACATGCATTGAGCATGTGAATAATACAAATGTTGTAAAGGGTGGTGAGAGATAAATAGTATGGTGAAGACTGCAATTCTTCTAAGTTCTGTGCCACCTAATTAACAATGAGTGACTTGGTGCATATAATGCAGTTCTTAGAATTATGGCAAATAGAATGATAGACTCTCTCTCATACACACACACACACACACACACACACACACACACACACACACACACACACACATACACACACACACACACACACACACATACACACACACACACTTGATTCTTACAATGCAGGAATTTTGCTATAGGTTAAAATTGGACTAAATAAATCACTATGGTATTGACTTCTACTAAAGTAACATAGCTAGTCTAAATATTAAATTACATACACAAAGTGTCAAATTCAGGCTAATCAAAACTACAAAAAGAAAACTATTTACATGAAAAATGGCAATACTAAAAAATAAAAAGAAAGCATTTATAAATACATGATGTGCAAAAACTTACTGATCCCTTTGAAGTGTGAGGTCTGGTGAGGACATTGCCATAACTTGGAGCCTGACAGCTGTAAGAAGAAAACTGCAGCAGAAGGGAAAACAGCTGTGGTACCATGGCTCTAGATGCTCCACTGCCTTCAGTTATCTGGGGAAAGAAAACAAAAACAAATAATATTCACTGCAACAAAATTCAATCATTTTCAGGGGCTCTATATGACTTATATATTGTTGCCCTTCACACAGCAAATAAATTTCACCCAGAACAATACACTTGGTAGTTCTACTGAAAGTTTAATGAAGACCCTATTTTCATCATCTATTCGAGATCATTGCTGGGGACAATAACAGAAAAATTCACCATAATAACTGAAATTCAAATTTCTGTCTCCATTATTGAAAAGAATCATCTGAAGTAAAATAGCTACATTTAAATTTGAAAGTTGAAAAAATTTAATATGCTCATGTTTCAGAAACCAAAAATTATCAAATATTGCTAGTATAGAGCAAAAAGAACTGAAGAGATACAGGTACTTCTCTTGTTGTACATTTATTTTACGCATTTTTTAATTTATGCGAGGTCCAAAATCCAAACAAATTTCTAATTTACGCTTTTTCACTAATATGTGATATTTAATTGAGTGACCAACAGATGTCTCATGCAAGTTCCTTTTTGTCACCTCCACACACACACACACACACACACACACATATATATATATATATATATATATATATATATATATATATATATATATATATGTATATATTATACACACATTTTATTGGCTCCAAGACAGGGTGAGCTTCTCTTTCTACAGGTCTGCAATTCAGTGTCATGTTTAGATGCAGTGCACCACCCATGTGATAATAATAATCAGTTGCTGATTAGGCTAACAGAAACCTTGGCATTGATAAAACACTTTATGTTAAGCTAGCTAATCATAGCCTTCATAACTAATCTCATTATAAAATCAATATGATGTGACAAGATGGTAATGAGAATCACCACCAAGCCTATCATATTACAGCTCCAAAGTGTCCAGTCAGGCTCCAGCAATAAACATGTGACAATTAGTACTCATCACAAAAAGGAAATAATGAATAGTCCTATCATTTGGAGCTCAGTTATACCTGGAATTGTGCAGAATAAGGACCGTGAACTTTGCCATGATAGTGACATAACTGAGTGAGGGAACTGACTGCCACGCAAGCCCTTCATGTTGTGTTTCGTCAGTGATGCACTCCTTCCGGCTACCCATTTGAGTAGCAGCATTAGGAGGTTCATCTTATATACCAAGTTGTCTTATAGTCTGGCATATATGGTGTGTGTGTGTGTGTATATATATATATATATATATATATATATATATATATATATATATATATATATATATATATATATATATATATATATGCAACTCTTGTGTAAATCAAGAGGTACCTGTGCAGTGAGTCCTCCTCATATGGTAATCTTCATCCAGTGAATTCACAGCTACAGTATTGGGTAATTACATACTACCCTTGATTCTATTTACAGAGAAAAATTCACAGATATAGTATCTGCTCGTTTTATTTACACCGTACCGTAGCTCCACCACAACAATCAGTCTCTTCCCGCATTTCCCATTGAACACAAGTTAAATCTTGATATTATTATCAAGATGCACAGTGACACACCCATAATGGCCACTATACGTTCTGCAGACACTGCTGGAGTTGAAAAGGCAAGGCAAAGGTAAAATCAAATATTTTGAAGAGGAAAGAGCAGGGAGAAGGTATGTCTGCCATAAGTTGAAACTTAGGCCTAGACCAGTCGACAGTCTGGATGGATTTGAAGAATCGTGAGGCTATAGAAAAAGCTTTTTTTAATGTTTGTAGGGATGACTTTTGACGTGCTTAAACACATATCTTATTATTACATGTTATAATGGGTTTGGTATATGGTAATTTCGATTTGCAGTAAGGTTTTGCAGGAATGCACATGTACCGTAAAATGAGGATTTACTGTACCAATGAATTGTCAAAATGGGAAAAAATTATTATTGGATAACCAATAACATATCATTATTGTGCACAAAGTCTAGAGAATTAATCTCTAGGAACTATTCTGCAAAATATTATCTTGAAGTATTTCTACAGCTATGACAACTGCATCAAAACAAAACCAACAAGCATAAAAAGAAGAAACCTACTTCCTTTTCCACTCCTACAAGAGCTTGAAGTATGCCTTCTTGGAGTGGTGTAACAACCACCTCTGTGAAGGATGGCAGGATGAATGGTGAGGAATCTCCATGCACTGGTACAGACACACATCCTAGTAATACTGAGGCCAGCCTGGTGAAGTCACTCACAACAAAGCTGAAAGAAGTTATCATTTTACTCTACATTATCAAGGGTCTGGTAAAGTCACTCACAACATGAAATTAATTTTCACATTTGAGATTAATGTTGATATACAGTCTGTTTCTCCATACTATGTACTAGTCATAAAACAAAGTAATATTCTGAAGACAAATGGGTCTCTCTGTGTTCATACATACCGATGTTTAATGTGGAGGAAGAGATGTGGGAAGATGTGAACAAGAGCAGTGAGAAATGGCTGAGAAGGGATGTAAGCATCTGAGCCTCGTGTCACTTCATCTGGGGGTGGCTTGGTCACTTCACTTCCTATTGTGTGCCAGACCTATTCACATATAAAATAAAAAAACATGATATATTGAATGAGAAATTAGTACTAACAGTTGTCATTTCTTCAAATAAATATTTTTTCACAGAATTTTCCTTTTCTTTGGATTTTTCCCATCAAACATGGGGTTTACACAATGCCAACATGAAAATAAGTGGCATAATAAATCATGCTCTTACTACCTTCCAGGCAGTGTTCCAGTTGGCAATGGAATCTTCTGGCACTACTGAAGAATTCAAGTGTGAAGGTGAAGTGGAGTCTTCTGGTAAACCCAAGGTGGATGGGACAGATGACCGACCAGCCTGAAGCATCTCTTGCAGTGACTTAAGAGCAGCTAAAGATACCTGACAGATAAATAACACCTTATTAATCACAGCCATCTTGTTTAAAGACATGAAAGTTAAGAACACAATGTACAACCTATTGTAGAATATCTAGATGAACAAAGATACAGAATAATGCTTGTTTTGTCTGGCTTTTGTTATTATCTTATGTCAAGGGAACACTTTACATCAACCAATGCAGCCATCTCTGGTATCCCTAGTGTCCTGAACATTTTTTGTACAAGAGTACCTTCCTACAATTTTTTTCTATTCTGCAGTGCAAAAAATAAAATAAAGTAAAAATAGATAAATGAATAAACTTCTATCAAATGAAATTTTAAATATTTCTGCAATTATAATATTACATAACCATTCTGAGTTAATAAAATGTAAAGCTCCAAAAGATTGTTATTCCTGATCCCTCCACGCATTTAGCAGTTCACTAAAGAATAATAATGGAAAATAACAGTAATAATGATAAAAGTAACAATAATTCTCAAACCATTACTAATAAACAAGAACTTGACTTTAGCATTCATGAAGGTATAGCAAAAATGGAGCAGCATGAAAACTACTGAACGAACCTCATTGCTTTTAGAAAGAGCAGCAGTATGAATGAAGTCAAGCAGAAGTGCCCATGCTCGAGGGAAGTCTCCCAAACCTTGAAGAATCTTCTGCTTAGTGCTGAACACTCGAGCAACTCCAGATAAAGTCAGTACCTGGAATGTCCCCAAAATACATATAAAAGCAAATTATGCAACAAAAATCAAATAAGGATATATAAATACTAGTATTAAAGCTTAACACTGGCTTCTGGAACTTTGACAGAAATGCAGGACAAAAAAATCTGCAAATGAGAACTGAAAGAGATAAACCTGAAGTGACAATTTCATGGAAAATAAGAGCCAGTATTGTCAAGGTCAAATAGGCAGGTAATATAAGGACTGAAACATTTGAAGCATATCAATGAAGGATAAAATAAAGCTGTGTACACCATCCTCACAAATTTCATGCTGTTTCACAATCAAAGTTTTGTGCTGAGTATATTGCCTCCTCAAATTTTGTATGTATTTTTTTATTGCATATGTTACATTGCCACCACACATGCATTTGAGAGAGGATGAGAAAAGGCTGATATCACATTACATAGCAATGGCAGCCCTGCATTGTAAAAACATACACAAACAAATGATATGTGTCTTATTGCTGCAGAACCACACCATACTACAAAGTCATGTAATGTGCCACTGCACTGTCACATCACACCATATTTGAGGATAAAACAAATACTCAGATGATTCTAGATACTGTGGCACTGCACCACACTAGAAGAGGACAAAACACACATTCACATGGTTCTACATGTGGTGACACCACTTGTAAGAACAAAACACACACACAATTCTTAGAGCAAATGACCAGAACAGATAAAAATATTTTACCTTTTTCCAAACCCTGACTTTTAGCATCTTAAGATTTAGTGTTATGCCTTTGGAAGAAATCAAGCATAAAACTCATAATAGTGGTGCAGTTTTTAAGAAATAAAAAATGGAAAAAAAGACCTTTATGTATACATGTGGCCATACATACATAAAGGAATGAAACAAATAGCCAACAATCTCACCTGAGTCTCTGCCCACTGCTTCTGTTGTGTATTTCGAGAGTGATGAATCAGGATATTTCCACCTTGGTCCACCTTATCAGTGCTGGCAGAGTCTGACAACTGACGGACTTTGTCCAAAAGGGGGAACAGCACCTTGTTGAAAAGAGATAGCATTTTTATCATTAGGTTTAAGAAAAGAATGTCTCATAGTATAAAGAGTTTCTGAAAAATCTAAAAACTGTTATGCATTGTACTATTTTCAATCTTGATCCCTTCGATATAACACTACCATATACAGATACCTCTTGATTTATGCGGAGAATTTGCTCTTGAAGAGGGAGTGGAAAACAAAAACAACGTAAATCAAACTATATACGTATATTCGTTCTTTTGACTGTTCGAATTGCAAAAATTTGGATTAGGAAGCAATTTTTACCATTGAAATTAATGTAAAAACATTTAATGTGTTCCATTTTAAATGAAAAATACTACACTCGACCCCCAGCTATTGTAAGAAATTGGTCCCTTAACATCGCTGCAATAGCTAAAAATGTAATAGCCATTGCTAAGAAGTAATGGGAAAAAATAAAATTGGTCCTAGCCCACCAGAGTGGTAATACAATTTAACATATTGGCACCTTGTTCACAGATGACTCGTTGCCATGACGATGACCATATGGCAGTTTTGTCAATGTCACATGTGAATACACACAACCATGTTCAGTCTGTGCATGTTTCTGTGTTCACCTCAGTCACCTGCTGGTCACCCAGCCAGCCTTTCCCTACAAAGCGAGCTCAGAGCTCATGTAGACCAATCTTTGGGTAGGGCTGAGACTACATCACACACCACACACCGGGACAGTGAGGCCACAACCCCTCGAGTTACATCCCGTACCTACTTGCTGCTAGGTGAACAGGGGCTAGATACACATTAAGAGGCTTGCCCATTTGCCTCGCTGCAACCAGGACTCGAACCCAGACCCTCTCGATTGTGAGCCGAGCATGCTAAACACTACACTACGCGGTGTGTGTGTGTGTGAATCTATAACACACTCTCTCTCTCTCTGTTCTAAATAAATAAGTGAAATAAAAATACTCTCTTCTGCTTGGTTCACAATAAATAAAGTACCGAAATATTAGTTCCGTGTAAGCCACAATATGTAATATACACACTATACTATACAGCTGTGTGTGTGTGATGCGCAGTGCGGGCCAGCCACCCTTGGCTCTTTACGGTGGTGCAGTGGTAGCACGCCCGACTCACAATCGGGAAAGCCTGGGTTCGATTCCCGGGTCAGGTTGGAAGTCATTTGGGCAAGACTTCTATTCAAGTGTGTCGCCCCTGTCCACCTAGCAGTGATTAGGTACCCGGTGTAAGTCGGAAGTTGTGATCCGCTGCTGGGTAGGAGAAATAAACTCCGAATAAAAATGTACGGGGTGGCCTGATCACCCCGGGGCCTAGTCCCCACTAGGCTTGTTGGCGCTATCTAGCAGCCACGCATCGAGTTGTCAGATGCGACCGGGTAGACTTAAGGAGTGTGAGTGTTAGAACATAAGGATCTGTATGTTAACCTGTAGATTTTCAGCCAACATTGTAAGCTGCTTTCAAAATAAACCGTGTATTATTATTATTATTATTATTATTATTACGTCTGACAGCATCTAGTGAAGGAGCACTTGTTCCCATAATCTTGTTTGCTTCATTCTTTTTTATACAAAAACAACTTCTATACTACTTCTATACTATTCTTACCATACATAAGACTTAAACTCTAATATCTATGAGAGGAGCACAATGTTGACTATATAAAATAAAAATATAGTTGTTCCATTGTTTCCCTTTATAAGTATATGAATAACCAAATTCATATTAGGAAGATAAAAAATTACTAAAAGAAAGGTTATTAAAATACAAAAAATAATAATTTCAAAGAAATACGAATCAAAGAAACTTTATGGTGTCTGTTTAAAAAGTGTGCTTCCAGAAGGCGTACAGCAGTTTACCGCTAAGCCACCCAGAAGGCTTACAGCAGTTTTCAGGTTGATATCATACTGTACCCTATTGCAGGTATAACCATATTTTACTCTCTCATGTATACTGTATAAGCATATTGTACCATATTGTAGCCAATGAGTATGCATGCGAAACAATATAGGCTGTTTACAGTACAGTACAGAACTGTATTGTACTCAATTTTCAATGTTCGGACTTTTTCACTCTCCAGACATGGCCCAGTCTGTATTAGTCCATAAAAAGGAGGGCTGACTGTATATATATATATATATATATATATATATATATATATATATATATATATATATATATATATATATATATATTTTTTTTTTTTTTTTTTTTTAAGAGCTTTTCATTTTATTTGAGGTTTAATTAAGGTATTTTTATGTTTTTGTTGATGTTTAAAGGAGTTTGCAAAGGCCTTTTCATGTTTTTGAACAAGCACACACACACACACTCACACAGTGCCCCTCAAAAAAAACACACAAAAAAATCAGAAAAGACACGAAGACAAAAAATTAATTCCGAACACAATTAAACTTCAAAAACATTAAAAACACACACAAAAAATAAAAACACATACACACACACAAATACACATCACCCCTCAAAAAAAACACATGAACCAAAAAAAGAAGAAAACCCAAATCCAAACACACACTTACACACACACACACACACACATCACCAACCAAAAAAACATTAAAAAAATCACACACACAAGAAGAAAACCTAAATACAAACACAAACCTACACACACGTCATCCCTCAAAAAAATTAATTCCAAACACAACTAAACTTCAAAAAACATTAAAAAACACACATGCAAACAGAAAGCCTTAATACACACCCACACACACACACACACACACACACACATTGCCCCGTAAAATCAAATATTAAGAAAAAAACACACACAAAAAAAAAGAAGAAAAACACAGATGCAAGCACAAAAAAATTCATTCCAAACAGCATTAAACTTGAAAAAACATAAAAAAAGGTGCTCTGTGAAGGTTTCAAGGTTGTTTTTATTTTCTTTAAGAGTTTTTTTTAAGGCGTTTTCATGTTTTTTTTTAAATGTTTTTGCATGTCGTACCATAAGGAGACCTGTATAGTGGGGGGTGTCAGGTTAAATTGAAGTAGGTAAAGGTTCTTTTTTTTAGGGCGGGGGGGGTTAAGGTAGTTTTTAGGGGGTTTTAGGGTGTTTTTAGGGTGTTTAAGATTGTTTCTTAAGGCTTTAATTTTTTTTTGCTTGCTCTGAACACTACCAAGTCACACACACTGGGAGACCTGTAAAGGGATGTTCGGTTTCATTAGGTTAGGGGTAGTTTTGGGGTGGTATTTTTTAAGGTAGTTTTAGGGGTTTTAAGGGTGTTTAAGGTTCTTTCTTAAGGTTTTTCATGGTTTTTGCTCGCTGGGAACACCACCACATTGGACCACTGGGACACTTGTATTGAGATATTAAATTTTGTTAGGTTAGGTTAGGTTAGGGGTGTTTTTTTGGCAGTTTTAAAGGTTTTTGAAGGTGGTTTTAGGGATTTTAAAAGATCTTTTTGCATGTCCTACCTGCAAAGGATGGCTAACATTAGGTTAAGTAACATTAAGTTAGGGGTGATTTTCGGGGTTTAAGAATTTTTTTGTTTTGTTTTGTTTTTTAAGAGGTTTTCATGTTTATATTGGTTTTTAAGAGTTTTTCATGTTATTTGAGTTTTTATTAAGGTGTTTTCATGTTTTCGATGATGTTTTAGGGCGTTTGCAAAGGAGATTTTCATGATTTTAATGTTTTTGAAGGTTTACATTGGGTTAGGAGATATTTTTGGAGGAGGGGTGTTTCTAAGGTTGTTTTTAGGGTTTTCAAGGGTGTTTTTAGGGTGTTTAAGGTTGTTTCTTAAGGATTTCATGGTTTTTGCTCTCTGTGAACACTACCAAGTTGAAACAGTGGGAGACCTATAAAGGGACGTTAAGTTCATTAGATTAGGTTAGGAATGTTTTGAGGAGTATTTTTAAGGTTATTAAGAGGGGTATTAAGGGTGTTTTTAGGATGTTTAAGGTTGTTTTTTAAGGATTTTCACGTTTTTTGCTTGCTGGGAACACCACCAGTTCTGACCACTGGGACACTTGTATTGGGACGTTAAATTTTGTTAGGTTAGGTTAGGTTAGGGGTGTTTTTTTTGCAGTTTTAAAGGTTTTTGAAGGTGGTTTAAGAGTTTTCAATAGACGTTTTTGCATGTCGTACCTGCAAAGAATGGTTAACATTAGGTTACGTTATATTGGATAAGGAATAATTTTGGTGGGTTTAAGGTTTTTTTTTTTTTTGTTTTTAAAGGGATTTTTCATGTTTATATTGGTTTTTAAGAGTTTTCCATTTGAGGTTTCATTAAGGTGTTTTCATGTTTTGATGATGTTTAAAGGGTTTGCAAAGGCGATTTTCATGTTTTTGACGTTTTTTAATGTTAGGTTAGGTTGGGGAATATATTTTTTTTTTGGTGAGGGTGTATTTTAAGGTTGATTTTAGGGTCTTTAAAGGGGTTTTTAAGGATGTTTTTAGGGTGTTTAAGGTTGTTTCTTAAGGATTTCATGGTTTTTGCTCTCTCTTAACACTACCAAGTTGAAACATTGGGAGACCTGTAAAGAGACATTAAGTTTCATTAGGTTTGGTTAGGTTAGGGGTCTTTTTGGGGGGTATTTTGAAGGTTGTTTATAGGGGGTGTTAAGGGTGATTTTAGGGTGTTTAAGTTCTTTCTTAAGGTTTTTCATGGTTTTTGCTCGCTACGAAATCGTCCACGTTGGACCACTGGGACACTTGTAATGGGACATTAAATTGCGTTAGGATAGGTTATGGGTATTTTTTTGGCAGTTTTAAAGGTTTTTGAAGGTGGTTTAAGGGTTTTGGAAAGATGTTTTTGCATGTCCTACCTGCAAAGGATGGTTAACATTAGGTTAAGTAACATTAGGTTAGGAGTGATTTGGGGGTGTTAAGTTTTTTTTTGTTTTTAAAGGTATTTTTCATGTTTGTATTGGTTTTTCAGCCTTTTTTATGTTATTTGAGATTTAATTAGGGTGTTTTTATATTTTGATGATGTTTTAAGGGGTTTCCAAAGGCGGTTATCATGTTTTTGAAGTTTTTGAAGGTTTAAGTTATGTTAAGAGATATTTTGGGGAGGTGTTTATAAGGTTGTTTTTAGGGTTTTTAGGGATGTATTTAGGGTGTTTAAGGTTGTTTCTTAAGGCTTTCATATTTTTTGCAGTCTCTGAACACTACCAAGTTGTAACGTTGGGAGACATGTAAAGGGACGTTGATTTGTTAGGTAAGGTTAGGGGTTTTTGGGGGGATATTTTTAAGGTTGTTTATAGGGATTTTAAGGGTGTTTTTAGGGTGTTTAAGGTTTTTTCTTAAGGTTTCTCATCGTTTTTGCTCGCTGGGAACACCATCAATTCGGACCACTGGGACACTTGTATTGGGACATTAAATTTTGTTAGGTTAGGTTAGGTTAGGTTAGGGGTGTTTTGGGGGCAGTTTTAAAGATTTTTGAAGGTGGTTTTAGGGTTTTTAGAAGATGTTTTTGCATGTCCTACCTGCAAATGATAGTTAATGTTAGGTTAAGTTGCAATAGGTTAGGGGTGATTTTGGGGGGTTTTAGGGATGTTTTTCTTTATTTTCTTGAGAATTTTTCATGTTGATATTAGTTTTTAGGCACTCTTCATTTTATTTGAGGTTTCATTAAGGTGTTTTTATGTTTTGATGGTGTTTTAAAGGGTTTGCAAAGGCCGTTTTCATATTTTTTATGTTTTTCAAGGTTTTCCATGTTTATGAGGGTTTTTAAAATTCTTTTTCATAATCTATTGCGAGAAATTGGTCCCTTAACATCGCTGCAATAGCTAAAAACGCAATAGCTACTGTTAAGAAGTAATGGGAATAAATCGAATAGGTCCTGGCCCACCAGAGTGGCACCTTGTTTTCCCCTCATCTCATCATAATTCATAGATATCGTTCATATTTTGAGAGTATAAAGTAAAGACAGACATGAAATGCATAAAAAAAGTCATAACAAAAGACTTACTTACTTCGGTGTGAAACTCCCGAGTCTCAATGAAGACTAAGCAGGCCTCCCCCGAGTCCCCGCCTCCGTCTCATGCTCTAAATACGGGAACAGATCGCATAGTATTCCCCCCCCTCCCCCTCACTCCATCCTTATCCTCTCCCATTCGATACACAAACTGACCAAGTAGGCCGCTCTCCCCACACCCTCCCTTCTCCACCCACTCACCATCCTCTCTCCCTCTTCCCCCTCTTTCTCTCTCTTTTATCAAGTAGAATATATTCTCGCTGCATTAATTCCAACAGGAATTATTTCAAGAAAGGTATAAATTACTGTACAAAACTGCAAATTATTGTATTATAGTAGTTAGCGTAAATGACAATGATATTTAACAATTCATTCTTCACTGGTTGTTTAAAGTGTTAAATATATCTTCATTAGTAAATAAGTTTGCCAGTGACCAGAGTAGAAGGCCACATTGACTAGGGTGGTAGGTAGGAAGTGACCAAGGTTGAGGGCCGGAGTAACCAAAGCAACCAGGGGTCTGAGTGACTTGAAAACCGTTCCCAAATCGTAATAGAGAGAGGTATTCACGGCTAAGTGCAAGCGAGACCGGCCGACTGGCGGGAAGGCAGCGTCGGCCGCCACGTGCATTTGTTTTCGAATTGAGAGGTCACGTTTGGATTGGAGGTCAAAATTTGTTCGCCAAATGTGTTCGGATTGGGAAGTGTTCGAGTCAAAGGGTGTTCAAATCAAGAGGTACCACTATATATATATATATATATATATATATATATATATATATATATATATATATATATTGTACGCACATGTGATTGTGTAACTGTTCCTGTTTGGGTTGCATAAAGAAACTCACAAGAGACATATGTTGGCCACTCAACAAAATATCACATACAAGTGAAAAAAATGTACCTAAATTATATATTTTGGCGGGGATTTTGGACCCGGCGTAAATTCGAAAACACATAAAACAAACAAGCGTAAAACAGGAGGTACCTGTATATATATATATATATATATATATATATATATATATATATATATATATATATATATATATATATATATATCTGTGTGCGTGTGTGTATTTCACCGTCGTGGTTGCCTGCTGGTCACCCAGCCAGTCTTCTCCCTATGAAACGAGCTCAGAGCTCACAGACCAATCTTCAGGTAGGGCTGAAACCACATCACACACCACACACTGGGACAGTGAGACCACAACCCCTCGACTTACATCCTGTACCTACTTGCTGCTAGGTGAACAGGGGCTAAATACACATTAAGAGGCTTGCTCATTTGCCTTGCTGCGCCCAGGACTCAAACCCGGGCCCTCTCAGTTGTGAGCCGAGTGTGCTAACTCCCACCTCATTAGCATAGCCTCCATCAGAATTTCTCCCCTGTATAGTCCCTCCCTTTTCCTCCTTGTCCCATACTCCTACACATGGGAGGGAAGAGAATATGGGTGCCAGAGAACACTTATACATATTGCATCAGAACAATAAACAATTGGCTGACACTTTAAAGATGCTGGCCAATAGCTCTCTCTCTTATTGGATAAGTAATAAAAAGTAATTACCTGCCAGAGGACAGCCTGCCACGTTTGATTGTGCAGCAAAGCTCCATGAGCAGCAATAGTAGAAAAAAGAGTTTGACCAGCAGACTTTCTAACAGCAGGTCGAGAATCAACACACAAATCGCCTGAAAAATAGACACTATGTAATTTTTGTATATCAATTTCTTTCTTCAATGAAAACACATCAATTACAAATTATATATTTTGTTTTAAAAGACAAACTATGACTCTTCTTCAATAATTTCATGTCTAAGTAGACAACAGTGGATATTGATGACCATGAAGTATGAAGTGCTTTCTATTCCTAAAAGACTATAAACAGAAGCAGTATAGTTGGACTGCTGTATATTCTTGATGGTTTAAAATTATGAAAAAGATAATGCTCTTTAAAGTAAACCTTGAAATGACAAAAGTTTTTGTAGTAGAGATTTCCTAAAACTCAGAATTGCTAAGTGAGTAGGTAAGTTTAACTCCCGCTTGACAACTTGATGTTGTTACTTGGGTTCCATACTAACCAAGTCGGGCATAGAGGCACATCCACAGTTTATCAAATGGAGGCATGTTGGGCACCCCTGGGAAGTCTGGAAACACCTGGTTGTCTGAGGTGAGGGATACTCGTAACTTTTCTTGATTTTGATAAAAGTAGTCTGAGATGTTCCACTGTAAATGAAGAAATTGAAAACTTAGCGCTTTTCTCATGCCTAGTAGTAACCAGACAGACCTTCAAGTATCTGTAGGAGAAATTTGTCTCAAAGTGCACAAATAGAAAAAATTTAGAGGTGAAAGTATATGTAGGGAATGTAATGTTTGTGAAATGTATAAAACAATAAATTTGAATAACCACTCACTAAGTCAGTAAAAACAAGTGTAATGAAAAGTTCATAAGCTGTCTGAACTATAATGATAGAGTGCATTGCAAATGTTTCACTACACATTATGAATTAAATTAATATTGATAACATCTCTTATATTGTTAAATATTGGTTCCATGATTAAATCATCAATGTTTTAGTGTAAATTATGCCAATGTTTTTATTTTTTATTTATTTTTTTTATCTATACAAAGTGGGCATTTTCATGGGGATTTATGGGCTAAAGGAGACCACCCAATGGAGACCTCCTATCTGAAAGCCCACCAACTGGAGGGCTGTGGGTGGACGCCCAATTTCCACTCAGACCGTAGTCAGTATTCGAACCTTTGCGCTCGGGGATCCCAAGGCCCTCAGAGTGCAAGCGGATCCACTATACCACAGCGGCCCACAAAAACCATTGTAGTTAGCAAATAATAATCTTTTGTTGTAGCAACACAGCCTCACAGGGGGAGGAGCTATCTTTTACTTAAATTTGGACAGAAATTTGTGGGCTGTCTTATCTTAAATTATCTTAACTGTTGAAATATATGGTATATATATATATATATATATATATATATATATATATATATATATATATATATATATATATATATATATATATATATATGTCAAATTACAAAACTCTGTCTGCCTTAATTTTCTTGGCACTAGCCAGCCTTCTCATGGTCACTGATATATAACACATTCCTAGAGTCAAAATTAAAGAACATAACATTCTGTTTATAAACCAAAGAATGGACAATAAACATAATCAAAAGATATCATGCAAAGTCAACAGATCAATTCTTGAGATCCAAAAAATTTTCTTACCATTAAACCAATAGCTGTCAATGATATATTTAGTTCTTGAGTCTGAGAGCCAAACTTGGCTGCTGTGTCAACAGTGAGAGGCAAACAGCTCCAAGGCATGAGAGGCAAGAAGTCTGTCACAACTAACTGCAGACACTGGAAAGCCAATCGTACAAGGTGTTCACTGAAAAAAAAGAAATATAATGAATAAATAAAATAAATAATAAATATAGCAAACCCCAATTATACTGAGTATTCATATATCAGATTATGACTGAAACTCATCTAATATTCACAACAAAATGAGATTTAGTTTATAAAATGAGAATCCAAGGAATCTTAACTCAACTATGTAGAAATTCAAATAACTAAATAGGTTAATAAGTAAAAGGAAGAACAGCAGTAAAAATTGTGATGCTTACCTGTGATTGTCATTAATGGCACCAATTATGTTCAAAATGAGGGGCCACCCATGATGAAGCAATTCCCCACAAGAATGGAGGATGTGTAGGAGAGACTCAAGCTGCTTCTGGCGAACATCAGGATGGCCAACCAGTGAGACCTCAGACAACGGTGACAGCAGTAGTGTTTGTAATTTCTGATGAGAGAACATGGTCATTAATATCAATGCTCTACATTGTATTTCACTTCAAGAAACAGGTTAACAGATAGCCATAGTAAGATTCCAAAATACTGAATATTTCCATATGATAACTAAACAAGTAAAATCTTTTACATATTATGATAGTCTTTTGATTTCAGCTCTCCCCTCCCTATTACTTTCTTACTCATTCTTGCATTAATGAAATGGACAGAGTAAAACCAAGGACATTCAGCAACATAAATTATTAGAACTCCTGTCTGAGTGTCAGATTACACAAACTGGCAGATTTTTAAGAACAAAAAGGAGCAAGTTGCCAGTTCATGCAATATGGCACTCACGTTAGCGGAAGTTCACATGTTACAGATTGTAGATAGTTTTGTGCAAGAAAGTCAAAGAGGTAAAAGGCATGTAACTAGCAAGTTTCTAAGTGCAATAACTATAACAATCATAGAAGATTCTATGAGATACAACACAGCAGTGGCGTGTGAGGGATTGAATATATGGGAACTCTCTTCTTAAACATAAACTAAATGGTTAGACAATACCACAAATCTTTCACTGATTCAACAGCCAAAACTGAACTACTGAACTGAAAACTATTCTATGCAGGATTTCAGTCCTTCACAATAAATTACAATAAGAAAATCCTATTTGGTAATTTTCAACTATGAAGTTGCTGAATACTGCAAAACAAGGTAGGTCTCACAGTCCACTTCAGCAAATAAAGGTTGAATGAATTACCTGATTGTCTTTGAGTGGTGGGTTGTGTTTGTGTGTGAGAGCAGCCTTGACCAGGTAGGTAACTGCTTCCACACCCCATTCTCTCATCCGTACATGGGGATGCTGACATACATCTAACAGATGATTGGTCACAGGCCTCCATAAAACCTCCACACGACCCAAATTTACCACACCTGGAATAATTATCTTAAATCAGTCTTCCACTTTCTCTCTTAGCAAACCACTGCAAAAGTTATCTTCACAGAGATACAAGAAGAATATCATCTCTCAGATAAAATACACATTTAGTCCTTAAATTATTTATTCTCTCTCTCCCACCATTCAATGGTTTCCAGTAAGTGCTAAAATATTAATTTTTCTGCAGCCTCCTACAAAATCTAGAACAGCAAAAATATTCTAGGAATCTGTGAACAAAAGAGTAACCATAGCTATGTAATTATAAATTATCATCCAATATATGACACAAGAAATCTGAATATAATCAGACAACTACTTACCAGTCTCAAGAAGCTTTGCTACAGCAAAGAGGGATGGCTCCCTATTGGTATATGCAAGCTCCATTGACTCTCTGGAGAGCTGACAGAGTGCATCAATGAGATGGTGAAGAGCCACATCATTAAGGTGCTGAGATGACTCAAACAATCGACTAAGCATTGACGACAGAACAGGCAGATCAGCAATGACAGCTGTTGTGATCACTGCATTTGTCTCTGCAGTGCTGCGTCCAGCCTGGAGTCAATTCAAAGGTTCAAGATAAATTTACATAAAAGTATCTAATTCAGCAGTAATACTGTTCACAATACATTTTAACTTTTGAACACAACATGAAGAAAATATATCTCAAGACTTTACTTTCAAGCTTCCTCCAGTAGAAGGCTTGAGACCAAGGATCCACACAAGATGCTGCAGGGTTGTGAGGAGGAGGTGCCATGCGGCACCAAGGACTCCTCCATGGCAGTGGGCCATTGACAATGTTGCTCTCATACACTGCAGATTCTTATTGGTCAACATCACTGGACCTTGTTGTGCTCCCACAGGCAGTGAGGGTGTGGCTAAGGCTGTTCCCACTGCCACCACTTGATGACGCACCTATAAATATGTTCTAGATATAGCTGACCAGACTACAGCCATGACACAATCTACGTGAAATTACTAAAACCTGAATAGCATAATATAATTAAATATTTGATATTTAATGTATCAATGACACAACATTCACTTGATATTTAATGTATCAATGACACAATATTAATCTATGATCCATATCTATGCACACAATTTTTCAGGTAGGTTCTGGCAAACTCCACATGCACCTTCTCTTCAGTCACTCCTATAATATTACTCTAGGAAATGCTAAACTCACGAAATGTTCTTTCATATTTTTATGTGGATTTACCATTACCTCAGAGTCATAATATTGGTGTTGTGATTCAGTGCTTGGGGAACGCTGATGACCCCGAGACACCGAGGAGGATGAAGCTGCCGCAGCAACACTGGCATTGTTGAGCACCGTCAGGGTGTAGTGAGGTGGGAGACATGACTTACACAGGGCAGTAATGAAGGCATCACGAGGAGTAGTGAGCTCAAGCTTACCCGCCAAACTTGCAAAAGTCTGCCAAAATAAAGTGACAAAGATAAGTTTTGTGCTGCAAGTCAAGTAATTTACAAAAAAGATGCAAAAATTCTTATAGTAACATTGAATGACAAATACAGAAAGGTCCTGATGATAGGAGTATATGTGTTCTTCAGTTGTTTGTAAGGCAAATTATCATACAAAAATACAGACAAGTAATGGCAAAAAAAACAAGTTAGGTTCCATAACCCTTGCTAAAGGTGTTTTCAAACTAAAATTTACAATGCCAAATGCAACAAGTCTTGCTCCATGCTCCTAATTTATTTGAAGAAATGCTCTTATCTTTTCTTAATCAACATAAGTTTTCTTAACATGCTGACTATCAAAAATACACAAAAAGAGGAATTAGAGTGTAGCAATATACCTGAATAGCTTTGAGAATATTCTCTGTGGCAGCCTCATCTGTGCATGCCTCAAGAAGGATGGTCAAGGCAGCCAGTAGACCACACCATGCTGAATTGACCAGCTGCTCATGAATCCTCCGATCTTCCTCACTAGGGTCATACTGTTCATTCACACCTGGAACAGAGTGAGAAACAAGTGTTTTACAAGATATCATATTCATCAACTGCAGAGAAAAATCACCATAGGCATGTATATATTTGCTAAAGATGGGATCTAGAAATCTATCATGGAGATTCAAAGATTTTTTAAAAATTCTTCAAAGAAAGCCAGGAAGCTCTTTAAGAGAGTTGTGAAATTCAGGCATCTTTGAATAAAAAGTATCTCATTCAAAAGTAAGCACTAACATTGATATTTACTATCATTTTATGTTTGCTTTTTAAAGATCGGGCTGTGTACTTCATATGGCCATTGTGTGTGTGTGTGTGTGTGTGTGTGTGTGTGCGCCTTAATTTCATACCTGAGTGTCCCTCAGCTGGAGCATTGGGGCCCATCATAACCAGATGGATGGAACGAATGATGTCAAGGAGACAGTAGTAAGCCACACTCACTCCATATCCATCAAGGATTGTGGGAGGTTCAAGTTTATCTAGCATCTCCAAGCTTTAAAATAATTACACATTAATTCAATTTTCTTATAGATATTACTTTAAAGACACAAGTCATACAGCTTACACCTTAAAATCAATGTTAGGAAAGTGTGTGTATACAGTGAAAGAGACTTGGATATTTTGATACATATCAGAACAAACATAGACATAATGAATTAAATGTTTTGCATCATTCATTATACATAATTTACCTTTAGATATCTTCCCATATGATGTGAAATATAATAAAGATATTATTAAAATTAAAAACAGAAAATTAGAAGCAACTCACTATGAGGATTTTGCCTGACCAGTAGGAATACTGATGCAGAGTGGAAGATAGACACCCCTGTAAAAGAAGGCTGGCTGGGGTGACACTCCAGGGCCCACTGGCATGCCAGCCAACAGAGCAGGAGACTGCCCCTGTCCCCCTCCTGGACCGTTATTACTCAACTGGGATGCAGCACTTGATTGTGGAGATATGAAGAGGGACTGTACAAATGCACCTAGACTGTTCACTATGTCCTGAAAAAGTAACAAAGTTCAAACATGGTTTCTAATGACTTGTATTCTGTACTATTACAAATGTTATCGGAAATTTCATTTCTTGTATCAAGTATATAATGAAATTCCTAACTCAGTAAAGGAAATTCATAATTAGAAATGGAAAATAGATATCAGGGAGCACAAATTATTTTACCTGAAAAATTTTGGTAGAATGTGGCTTCATGTCATAATTTGTACAAAAAGACTGTAAAAGGTTGGGTTGTGTTGCCAGCCTATGCAGGACCTCCAGAGCCAGACCCCGCTGCCACATTGGTCTATCACCATCAAGGAACTTCACCATAAGTGATAAAAATATTTCACACTGTGTCACCTATAAAAAAAAAAAAGAAATTTAATACATATGATTAATATCTTAATAACTGAAGACATTTCAATCATCAATAACTAAATGACTGAAATTAAAATTAAATGAAAGGATATCACCAGTTACCCAAGATGCCTTTAGACACTACTATCTTTACTAGACTGGCAATCCCACACAGGGAAGCTCAGACAAACCAGTACACATTCCTACACACTTAACTCACTAGCCCTATCAATGCCAGATGAAAAAAGCATAGTTTTGTAGACCACCCTATTACACGCTAAAGAAAATAAGATCATGGAAACAATATTGAGTTTTGAGAGTGAGTTACATTAAGATCATGGAAACAATATTGAGTTTTGAGAGTGAGTTCATTACGGGTAAGCTGTAACAATATTGGGTGTACAATGTCTAAAACAGTGTAGGCTACACCCCAAACTGACTTGCTGACATCTAATACTAAGTATTAAGCCCACGCACAGGAACACGCACTCCATAAGGAAAAACAAAAAATAAGTATATTAGCTCAGATACCCCTCTAACAAACCCTGTTTTCTAAAACTAAAACTCTCCGTGACCTATGCTTTACTCCTCCATCCCCCCTCACAACTGTCTTGATGGCTGGCAGAAACAGAAGCCTTGAGTCTTTTCTCAGCAACGACATTCTGAATTTTTCAGCATTAGCTGGCTTTGTTAGCTGATGTCCATAGGATTTAAATAGACTCTGGCCGTTGTGCAGTTGCTTCTAGTCGCGTTCCGGCAACCATGTGTTCAGTGTTTTTCAGGATTTCTTCAGCGGTTTCCACTTTTTGTTACCTGGATTCTTTTGAGGAACATGTGTTTGGAATCTATCTCCCCTGGATTATGCCTAATACATTTTTGTCAGTGTTTGTCAAGAAACCTACCCGCATTATTGTGTTTCAGTGTGCTTCAGTTCCTTCGGTCTTGGCATTATAGCAATTCTCAGGGAAAACATAAGCTCCATTTCGCATGGCGCTCCATATATTTCACTGTTTTTCTTAGTGTTTCGTTCTCAGTGCAAGTATCAAGGACTTTTCTCAGCATTGGTGGTTTTCACGAGTACATGTGTGCTTCTAATGCTGAACTACCTGTTGTGTCTTTCAGTGTTCTTGTTCACTGTGGGGTTACAGGAACATGAAATAGTGTTTTCACAATTTGGCTTCTGCTACCACCTGATGTTAAGTGATAATTATCAGTGTTTTGGCCAGAAAAGAGAGAGAAAAGAAAGATGTTTTTTCCTGTCCCAATTTCATGTTTTGGTGTTCCTTGCAGGGTTAATAGTGATATACTGCCTCTGATAAAATGTGTGGCAGTAAGTGATAGCAAGGCCAATACTGCAAGGAGTTTTCTGGGGATGTTCATGATTTGTGTGTGGCCCACCGCCCTTGTGTGTCTCCATTGTTCGTTTATGACCCAGAGACATGTGTGAAGTTTTCTGATCACGTGAAGTTCTTTAAGTCCCTCAGGAAGGTGGTCTGCTTGTCCCAACATTTTATGTGTTTGAAAAAGTCTTGGGAAGCAGTTAAGCATTTGGCAAGACGCAAATCGTTGCCTCCCTCATGGAGAGATACCGACCTCATGGAGTTCCTGTTTCCCTCTTCGTGGCCCTCACAGATGCTGTCTCCTCCCTCTTGGTCCGTCGAGGGCGTTCCATCCTCACAGGCTCCTTCCCTCTCCCTTACTGAGGAATGGGTAGCAGATGTTGCAGGAGCATCTAACCTTTTTACCCCTCTCCCAAAAATTTTTCACAGCACATAAATGCTCTGGTGACAAATATTATGGTTTCATCAACTTCAACCCTCTCCACCTGTTCCTTCTACGTTTTTGCCTGACACTGTACCAATGCCAACTCCTTCAGCTTCGTTAAGGAGTAATTCTTTGACCTTGTCAGTCTAATAATGATGTTGATGAGATGGAGACGTCGCCAATTCCTAGGGGCTCGGACGACAAGGCTGACACTGAGGTTCTTTCAGGTTCCTGGTGCCTTATTCCTCCAAATTGACACGTTTTAGAAGAGAAAATGGGACCAGCTATCTACAAGAGAGATCCAGCATCTTCTCTCAATACACTGATTCCTGTTCTAGGCATGGAGCTTTGTTGGGGAAGGTCTGCTCATTACTTGGACCATTCAATGGAGGATGTCACTTGTGCCACACTCTCGGGCCCACTGGACCCCCAACGTTCTTCCTCTTCAAGGTAAGGTGTTCAGATGGTCTGTTCCCTTGACTTCCTACAACTGTAGTCAAGGAACCCCCTTTTTTCGACTCCAGTTTTCTTCTCGCTTCAAAAGACCGATGGCTTAGGTTTCTGCTAACCATCAAGATGGCTCATAAGGGGAGACGGGGAAATAGAGAATGGGTCGTGGAGGGTTGTAGTTATAGAAAACAGGGTTCGTTAGATAGGTATCTAAGGAAATATAATTATTGTTCGTTTTTCCTTCTATAGTATTAGATGTCAATGAGTCAGTTTGGGACGTAGTCTACCTTGTTTTAGACATTGTGCACCCAATACTGTTACAGCTGACTCACAATGGAACTCTCAGCTCAAAATAGAGGTTTTCAAACAATAATTTGGAAAACTCAAACCTAGAATCATATAACAAAATTGTGAAACACTCACCAGAAGAGGATAATATTTCTGAATCAACACAGACACCACCCGAAGAAGCCTCATTGCTATGGGGAAGTAAGGTTTGTCAAGGGGTGTTGCTTGCTGCATGCTGGCTGGCACTGATGTGCGATACTTTATGTTGGGGGAGAACAGCTTTATCACCAAGGCACATACTCTGTCCTTCAACAGGAAGTTGAATTCAGTATGCTGAAAGTATGATAATTACCATTAAATAGAGATTAGACATAATTCCAAAAACATCAGCAAATAATTCCTATCATTTAATAACATATATGTAATATGTTCAACATTCCATTACAAAGACAAAGACACACTTCACATGCCTTCATCACAAACTTCCCCCACACCAAAGTTTCTAAAACTTTTCCTTACTGGAACCCACACACCATAACTGAAGTTCTTTTAGAATGTATGGATGTTTAAACATATCAGAGACTTACTAATAAAAATTTTTTTTTACTACTGTCATGTAGATCTAAAGCTCCACAAGGAGAAATAGCTCAGAATAAACACACAGGCACTTTTAGAACACTTACGTTGTAAAATACAGTTGGGAAAGTTGTGAGGACGGATTCCAAAAGTTCTAAACCAAAGGTTCTTGTCATCTCAGTGAGACCAAGAAGCCACAATGGCTGGTCTGCATTTACTAACTGCACCAAATCCTGCAATACATTCATTAACATATTATGATTATAGTAAATACATTCCAACATTTAGTTTGATTTCGGAATAGAAAAGTAGCAAATTAACCTTTTAAACTTTTACATGCAAAAGCTTACCCTATTACAGAGCAAGAATCAGCTTGGTTCTTGTTCATTAAATTGTGAAAGAAAAAACTTATTTTAATTCCATACAAACAAGTGTTCTAACTTAGGACCTCTCTGTTATAAGTCAGTACCACTACACCACTGAGCTACACAAGATAAGTGATGAAATGAGAATAATATGAAACCTTCCCCCACCTGGAACATGAGATATGCATCAGCAGCAGCAGGATGTAAAGTCTTGGGAGAATTGGCACTTAGCACCTTCAGTTCCTCCAGGTTGATGTGTTCTTCAACCTCCTCCTCAGTGGTGCTCATACCACTACTAAAGAAAGAAAGAAAGAAAGAAAGAAAAAAAAGTAAGATTCTCAGGTCTTACTAACATGGTGTGGGTGAGTATCATCACAATGGATAGAAAATTTTCACCTGACACTCAACAGGCATATAATATATACCTGTTGAGTGTCAGGTGAAAATTTTCTCATATTATGAGAATTCTGATACTAACTACTGAAGATAAGTAAGACTCTCAACTCTTGCTAACATAATGTGGGTGAGCACCATCACAATAAACAAAATTTTGACTTGACACTACGCAGGCATGTGTGAGAATTCTGGTACCAAATTTGAATCCAATCCCAACTCTCCACACTTTCTGATGATATTGTATTGTAGTAGGCTATGATGGTAAAACTTTTCCTTAATATCTTGGAAAAGAAACCAGATTAAAAATATCCATAATGTCAATCAGATGTAACAAAAAACAAATTGATGTTAAGTAAAACTGTACCAAAATGTTGCATAATGTAATGTCATTCTAACCTTTCTTCTTTGTAGTACTTTGCATCTTCAGCTACAACACGCTCAAAAACAACACTGACAAGCTGACGCACAGTTGCGCTTGCAGTATTAACAACTGTTGCATCTTTTGTGAAATGGAGACGGAAGCAAAGAACAAGAGCCTGAGAAAAATAAGAGTATAATGTTAATTCATCAAATCTGAAAACTGCTTTCCATTAATTAACATACTTTGAAATAAAGCAAATGAAAATCCTCTCTGATTACTAAAATTCTATCAAATATACAATGAAGCTAAATACACATATGATGATTTTGTATGCAAGTGTTGAATTCATCACTTAATTTAAAAGAGTACACTCTGCAAAGCTGAAACTAATGACGTTGAAGAATACAATCATACCTTGGCAAGAGTTGCTCCCTGAATGACAGCACTGGTTGTGAGAAGCAGAGTCACAGTCTGTAAGACTTTGAGCTCCTCAATCCCAGCTTCCATCAGCATCCATAGTGTTTCCACTACATGCTCTCCACTGTTGGTATCTACGACATCTGCTACTATCAGTCGCTGCATCAAGGTTAGAGACAGCTGCAAAATTGATATAACCATCAAGATATTTTCATACCAGCATCTCTAAAAAGTCATTCATACACAATCCATAATAATTGTGAAGGAAATCAAGTAAGAATAAGCACACAACTACTACAATTCTAAACATTCCTGAGCTCTTGTTTAACTCTCCCTGCATTTCTTTTCTTCATTTGCCTTCATGCTTTAATAACACTAATGACTTGCAATTGACACTACAAACAACAAGCACTTCATACATACACTCTGTAGCAAATCAAGGCAACATTATACTCATACACACCTTAACAATTTTGGGGTCCTTTGTCTCTGCTGCCTGTACAAGAGGATAGAGGACTTGGGAGGTGATCTGAGAGAGAGATGACTGGGGATTCATGGACGCTCCCCGAACCTTGATGATTGCTTCTTCACATGACTATAATGGAAAGGAAGTACAAAATCATGTTGATGTAACTTCTTGGTCTGAGTGACAAAATCTTAAATTGTTTACTCATGTTAAAATCTATACATACATAGATGAGCCTATATCATTATAACATTTATAACATTAAGAAAAGTAGAATGATAGGATGAAAAGCTAGAAATTTGAAAGTAGTTGGTAGAGTTAATAGAGTCAAGTTAATGAAAATTGTACATTAACCTGGTAACTAAACATCAAATGTTAATTTCATTTATTACTTACATCTAAAGCATGACATGAATAAACTTGGACTATAAGAAAAGGAAGCAATGAATAGAAACAGATGAAAATAGATAACTTAAGTGGCTGACCCTACTACACAGTGGAAATAAGTTTGAATGCAGAATATTACTTACATCTTTAATATGTGGGTATCTCTTCTTGGTTTCCATACATAGAGCCTTGAGGTCACTCTGCAGTGCATCCAACATCTTGGCAGCTTTTCCGTCACTGGCTGAGGTAGTCATGGTTGATGGTCAGTGATGATTATGAACCTCAATCTCTTTGATTTCAATTACAACTTAAGTGTGGTTTTTTTTCTCGGTCTCTGTAAATACATACACAATGTTACCTGAAACAAAGCTATTGAAAACTGATCAACATTTTTCCATAATAAACTTCATATCCTGAGATTATCGAGGTACATCAGCACTAGTATTTAATCATAATCATCAAAGAACAAGATAAGGGTAAAACAAAGCATTTCTGAGGGTTCTCATTGTAACTACCATCTTACTGTGTCCACAAAAAGCATTGCATACTAGTGCCCAAAATCTCTGAATCATGATATGCTAGGTTATTGAACAGTGGGGCCAAGATAAGTCCTCTTACCTAGTGGGCTACCTAGCCTGAAAATCAAGTAAGGGTCAAAGAAGCTGTACTCTGTTATGCACCAATCCTTACAAGTACAAGTACTCTATAACTTTAATTAACAATGCAGAATGGCTGGAGAGTGTATGATGAACAGCAATAATTAATCAAGTAAATGAACAGGTTCATTAGTCATAACATTAAAAAAATAAATTCCCCAGATGAGATGCTAAAGCACATTTGAATGACAAAACCAGGACATGTAATAAAAAAATCAGTGAAGGAATTCCAAAGTCTAATATTGCATCTTCTCATAAGTCTGATGCTGCTGTCTCAAGCATATCAAAAGCAAAGCTACGGTATATTTGGGGACTGACCATTCCCACCTAAGTGCTCAATATATTGGCATGGAGGGAAGGTATTTGACACATTTCCATTCCATAACACATTATTCTGTATCTTTCTCTTCTCAACGTTCCCATTTTTTATGCAAAGGTATCTACTTAATTTTAACCCATGAAGAAAAGGCCAGAATTTAGATATGGAAGACTGAAAATGTGCTACCATAAGAAACTTAAAGACATACAAGGTGACTCAAAAGTGTAATTCACCACCTAGCTGCAGCTGCTTACATCCTTTGGTAAAGTGAATTAAATAACAGTCTAAGGGATGAAATGTCCTCAACCTCTTATCAAACTTTGTTTAGTGTTTATTTTAGTTGTCAGTAATCCACATGACTACATGTTGTGGGAGTACACTCAATGTGCTTTACTGACTTCTTTTGATGCTTTTGAAAATCAAAACATTGCACCAGAGAGAGTTAGATTAGGTTAGGTTAGATTGTTTGTTTTGGTTTACTTGGTCAGGAAAAACATAAGAAAAAACTTTGCATTTCTTATAAAGTTCAAGGAGATAAACGGCTATATCTGCTAAAGGAAGGAAGGACCTCTTGTAAATTTTCACCAACCCAAACCTCAAATGGGTTAGGTGCCGAATTTGCTGAATCTTGAAGCTTGGGCAAACTAGTGTGGACAACTAGTGGGAATTTATTCCTATTCCATTCCTAGAAATCAGCATGCATTCATTAAAAACTGGTCAAAAACTATCAGCACACACACACACACACACACACACGAAAAAAGTCCGCAATTGAGACTGATGCAATAGTAAAAGTTGACAGAACAGATCCTTCCCGACGGAGATACACGAGATTACAATTCCCGCAATAACTGGCTTTTGGTTGCCTTAACCGGATATTCAATAAGTCCACCTATAGCAACCACTCCATTGGACGGGTGGAGGTTGGTCTCGGCAGGAGGAGGAAACGGATCCACTCACTTTTCATGCGGGGCGGGTGGTGGAGGCTGCCACGGTGCCTCTACTCCGAGCTGGCGCCGCCCAACACTCCACTTGGCATCCTCACTCCAGTTAACACGCCCACACCTTCCAGAGCACTGGTAGTCAAAACAAAACACAGCTGAGTTGGCAGGGCTTAGAAATGTCAAGCTATAAACAACTTGATAGGTTTGTTTACATCACAGACATGGCTTAGGATTCCACGTCTTCCGAACAAACTCAAGTCAACAAGCTGGTGAAGTAGGTTTGGGTTCTTCTACGTTCCTGCTGACTCCGCTTCAGGAGAAAGGATCCTAGTGACGGCTACTTTCTACTTAATAAGTCGTGATTGTTAAACTAATAATCAACATAATGGTAAAAATGCTAAAATAGTATTGACAACAGCAACGCCAACACCAATTGTATCAATATGTTTTCAATGAGCTATTTTTAATGACTGCAATTTTAAAGAAACCATACATATGCGATTCTTACGAAAATTATAGAATTAATAGGTATTCATATTTTCTTCCATAAAGATATAAATTCACTAGGTAGAATATACTAAAACAAGCGTTATAGTGCGCTTTGCTATCCATGACGCTAGAATGGCATTCAAGTTTCTTAGCTTTATCGGGAAGTTAAAAAAAAAAAAAAAAACTGTTTTGCACATGCTACTCGTAGCATAGCCACTTTGCAATCTTTTTCATTGTGAAAGTCAGTATTCTTAATTCTACAACATCTCTCCCCAATGTTACTCCTTTATTCGCAATTGAGTTGGGCAAATGCACATTGTAAGTAGTTAGTTCTTTAAAATACAATCTACCTTCATGATTTCCTTACTTTAGTGTAGTTCAGTGGTTCTCAACCTTTTTCACTCCATTCCCCCTTCATGAATTCTCAACATTCGTGTGGCTCCCCTTCATTTTTCTTCCAAATCCCACCCTGCCAAAAAAGGCAAAAAAAAAAAAAAAAAAAAAAAAAGAAAAAAGAAAAGAAAAGAAATAAAATAAATAAATAAATAAATAAATAAAAAGTTGATGAAGAGAACACCCTTGCTTTATTACAAAGTTTACAGTCATAATTATCCTATATTGATAGATTTCTGTGATATGCTTAACTTACATCAGAAAGAAAATTTTCTTTGCCAGGACAGTGATGCAAGTTTTTAAATTTTTTTTATTATTCAGATTTTTAACACTATTTAGAAATGTATAATTTGCAACAGCCCACCATGGCCCCCCTAAATTATTGCCATGGCCCCCTTGGGGACCATGGCCCCCAGGTTGAGAACCACTGGCATACATCATTCATTTACCTTTTAGTCTTTTATATCTAATTGTCATTTGTGTGTTTATTCATGTGCAGGGAAGGGCGTGGCAGGGGGTGGCGTGGGAGGGAAGGGCGTAGCAGGGTTTGGTATGGCAGGGAAGGGCGTGGCAGGGGTTCGCATGGCAGGGGGTGGCGTCGCAGGGGGTGGCGTGGCAGGGAAGGGCGTAGCAGGGGTTGGTATGGCAGGGAAGAGTGTAGTAGGGGTTGACATGGCAGGGAAGGGCGTGGCAGGGGTTGGCATGGCGGGGGGTGGCGTGGCAGGGGGTGGCGTCGCAGGGGGTGGCGTGGCAGGGAACGGCGTAGCAGGGGGTGACGCGGCAGGGAAGAGCGTAGCAGGGGTTGGCATGGCGTAGCAGGGCGTGGCAGGGGTTAGCGTGGCGTGGCAGGGCGTGGCAGGGGTTGGCGTGGCGTGGCAGGGGGTGGCATGGCAGGGAAGGGCGTGGCAGGAGGTGGCATGGCAGAGAAGTACTGAACCACCTCGTAAATTACCATCAGTTCCCTGTCAAACGCACTATTCTGCCTCTGAGGTGAAGAAAGCTATATACAGGAGTGAGGGTGATATCTACATATCTCCTACAGCTTCTGCCGAGGGCGGTGGGGGTGTCCAGGACGGGGTGAGGGCGAGGTGGAAAGTGTGAGTGCCGTGGGATGGAATAGGGGTGCCATCTGCCGCGAGGAGGTCATAATGGTAGTCGACTGCGTGGGCGGGCGGGCGGGGGAAGGAATAACTCTCACTACTGCGCCCGTGTACACCAGGAATCAGACGCCCTGTCCGTCACCCACATCAACACCCGCGACTGGCAGGGCAGTGGCGTGGTACAGTGTCTCGATAGGGCATGGGAGGCTGTGGGGGAGGTGGGAGGGGCGGTGCCATGTGGCTGCAAACGGCCTAAACCACATCTTTAATCTTGAGTACAATACCATGTCATACAGTTTCGCTAGAGAGAGAGAGAGAGAGAGAGAGAGAGAGAGAGAGAGAGAGAGAGAGAGAGAGAGAGAGAGAGAGAGAGAGAGAGAGAGAGAGAGAGAGAGAGAGAGAGAGAGAGAGAGAGAAAGGAGGTCAAGTTACTGTCTAATGAACTTTATACCTCCTTTGGCCTTGTTCTATTGCCGTATTTTTGTTATTTTTCGCAAATTCGCTTTACTTTTGACATCTATGGGGTTATATATGTATTTATCTATTGTCTATCTATGTTCTTCGTATATTATCTACTCGATTTCTTAGCTGTGTCAAGAGAAACATGGAAATATACAACAACTTTTTGGCCTAAGTACTGGTAAACATGTTCGCTGTTTGGCCTTGTTTCTTTCGCTTATTTTTGCTATTTTCCGCTAATTCGCTTTATTTTTGGCGTTTATGGGGTTACATATGTATTTTTCCACGCTTCATATTTGCTCTTTGCATATTACCTACTCGATTTCTTAGCTGTGTCAAGAGAAACATGGAAAAATACGAGAACTTTTTGGCCCTAGTACTTGTAAACATGACTACCGGACTACCGGCCTTGTTCCTTCGTTTATCTACGTCTGTTTTTTCACTAAATCGCTTTATTTTGACGGTTAAGGGGTTATATATGTACTTTTACACGCTTCTTCTATATCCTCTACATATTAAGTACTCGATTTCTTAGTTATGTCAAGAGAAACATTGAAAAATACGAGAACTTTTTGCTCCGAGTGCTGGTCACCATGACTACCGGTCGGCCTTCCCCCTTCGTTTATTTTTACAGGTTTTTTTTCCGCTAATTCGCCTTACTCGACGTTTAAGGGGCAGTATATATGTTTATCTATTGTCTATCTATGTTCCTTGCCTGTAACCTACTCGATTTCTTACCTGTGTTGAGACAAACCTGGAAAACTACAAGAACCCTTTGGCAGGTGTTAAAATAATATGCTCCTTCCCGCCCAGCCATGAGGGCGGGGCGGGGCCGCGGGGGTGTCTGAGAAAGAAGTGAAGTAGTGTCTTCCCAGTGTTCGGAGGGGGAGGGTATACGTGGGTTGGCTACTTTTAACCTATTGAAAAGCGGTTTAGTTGAATTGGCACTGGATTTTAAGCGTTCTTACCGTCCTAGTGACATATGAAGACCTCAAAACCGTCTGGATAAACTGGCCAGCGAGATTTCATGAGTGTTTTACCATTGGAGTGGCATATTAAGACGATTTCCACGCTCAAAACGGTGTGTGTTTTTTAGTGACTGTGGTTTCAATGACAGAACAAGAAGAGTATTGTCGTTTATTCGGTGTCCATGTCATCTAATTCCCGGACTGAAGCAGCAAGACGGATTTACTGGCGGTGGACTGACTGTTATTACCGCCACTGACTGTGCCACTAGCCTCTTGCCGCGTCTCATCAGGTGAGTCACGGCCTCAGGCCCGGGCGCCATCTTGGATTTTTATTTCATCGGTCATTTTAAGCCTTTTCTCTCAATTATTATAGGCTCATCTTGCCACAGTATGCAGCCATGGTACTAAGCTTTTATATGAGCCATTCAGACATAGCTTTCGTGGTCAAGTTTAAGTTTGATGAAGGTGGGAGTGAGATAGGAGGGGGGGCCGTACTCTACCACGGGGCCTCCGCCAGCCGGCTCATATATCAGGATATTGTCTTCGTTTCTGGACTGTTTATTTGGGATCAATAGTCAAATTTAACGCTCTCTATGAATACTGCAGCGTGTTTCAAGTGATTTGCGTGCGTGTAAGGGGTGGAGATCGCTGTGGTTGGCGTTATCAGGGTGGTAAATAAGGGGGAATTTTTGCGCTAAATTTCTTGGAACGCCAAATGCCCTTTTTTATTTGAGGCTGTATCAAGTTGTTATTAATTGCAAGAGGTAGTCCATATTATACAATGATGTTTTATGTCTAAAGTTCACTGAAATGAGTGGAGAGGAAAAGTGTTATTTAGCGGTGTCAAAGTCACATTAAAAACTTAATTATCAGCCTGTGAACAATCTATTTCTGCCTCTAACTCACTCTAAAGTGTTTAAAATAATTATAATTAAATAATCGATTGTTTTGAAATGGGTTTTGGTTCTTGTGAGGTGGTAGTTAATGGATATTTAACGAGTTTTAAAAAGGGTCATATTTTCATAAAATGTTTTTTTCCCGTGAAATTTCTTTACAATTACTGTTGTTAGGAGTGTGTTTATACTTTGGGAATTAGTTATCCTATTTATCACGTCGGATCAGATACAATAGGTTGATCTAAAGGCGTTTTATCGAGGGGTCATTTTTAAAATGGTTTACGCTACGTAAATATAAAGCACCTGTGACGTCATCAGCCGTGACGTCATCAGCTGTGACGTCATCAGCTGTGACGTCATAGGGCAGGCGCATCCCTGCCCCCTTGCCTTCCTGCCATATATAGCCTGAGTTACTGTATGTTTACTGTGTTTGCGTGTGTGTGTGTGTGTGTGTGTGTGTGTGTGTGTGTGTGTGTGTGTGTGTGGTGCTGTTATACTGCTTTACTGTTATATTTGCTCTCTTCATATCTAGCATTGTCAAGTGATTTTTGCAGGTATGTTAAGGTATTTTCTGGTATATACGTTGTGTGTGTGTGTGTGTGTGTGTGTGTGTGTGTGTGTGTGTGTGATACTGTTATAATGTTATATCTGCTCTCTTCATATCTAGCACTGTGAGGTGATTTTTCCAGGTATATTGAGATATTTTCAGGTATATACGTCGTATGTGTGTGTGTATGTGTGTGTGTGTGTGTGTGTGTGTGTGTGTGTGTGTGTGTGTGTGTGTGTGTAATACCATTATATTTATATATTTGCTCTTTTCATATCTAATATAGTGAAATGATTTTTCCAGCAATTTTAGTTTTTTTTGGGTACATCCGAAGTGTGTGTGTGTGTGTGTGTGTGTGTGTGTGTGTGTGTGTGTGTGTATGTGTGTATGTGTGTGATACTGTTATAATGTTATATTTGCTCTCTTCATATCTAGCACTGTTCCAGGTATATTGAGATATTTTCAGTTATATACATCGTGTGTGTATGTAAGTGTGTGTGTGTGTGTGGGGGGGGGGTGTAATACCGTTATACTGTTAAATTTGCTCTTTTCATATCTAGTATTGTGAAATGATTTTTTCCAGGTATTTTTAGGTGTTTTCGGGTACATGCGCAGTGT
>JAHFWG010000156.1:10112-66110 GCA_020233015.1 Callinectes sapidus | reverse complement strand
CCCCTCTCTCTCTCTCTCTCTCTCTCTCTCTCTCTCTCTCTCTCTCTCTCTCTCTCTCTCTCTCTCTCTCTCTCTCTCTCTCTCTCGTCCTTGTCCTAGCTTCTGTATCATTTCTACAGTTCGTCACGCCTTCACTACTTTTTAGAAGACTGTGGTTTAAGGCATCTATGATTTTTAACGGTGGCAATACGATTCTAATGGCAGATAAACAAATTTTCCGCATTAATTACATGATAAACACTCTAGCAAAGCAGGCTAATCATCTGTGGCGCATGAAAAGAAACGTGATGTGAGACCAAAGCGTTTCAGGAGTTTGGTCACAGTTTCCATTGCTACAAACTGAAGAGTCACAATAATGTAATGGTCTGTGTGGATAAATTAATACTGTTACTTCCTTCTCAGATATTTTCATGATTGCGATGAAAGATTTGTTGTTGGTTCATGAGGGAGTTTATTTTTTTACTACTTTTGCGGCCATGGAGAGAGAGAGAGAGAGAGAGAGAGAGAGAGAGAGAGAGAGAGAGAGAGAGAGAGAGAGAGAGAGAGAAACAAAATGAGGCTGGATCGAAGTGAGGCAAATGTGTCATGGGTGTGTGAATGTTTAGTGGCGGTGGTAGTGGTGGTGGTGGTGGAGTGTTGAAGTTTTAGAAAATGCACTGTTGTTTTGAAGCATTGCAAAGAAAGTGTGATTGTTAACCACTTCAGGCAGTACTTACGTTGAGTGATGGTGGTGGTGGTGGTGAGGCGTTTAAAGCAAGGGACCTACCTACATGTCAGGTGTTTTCAAGCATGTTCACGAGTTTTATATGAGTTTTAGCCACTTCAGGTACATTGAGAGACGATTAGAGTCTTATTTACTCAATATGGTTTGAGAACAAAGCAAGGTAGGGAAGATATCGAAGCATAGAGGATTTGAATGTCGCGTGTTTTCAGTCACGCTAACCCCTGTACTGGGACATCTTTCCACCTTGAGTTTTTGGTGTGATTAGACGCTTTTATTGACATTAGGAAGGGCGTGTGGCGGTCAGATAATCAACGGCCAGAGTCTGTACTGTTTTAATCCCCACGTGAGTTTATGAAGCTGTACAGTAACCAGAATGAATATGAAAACGCGTCACCGTACTGAAGGGGTTAATAATGATGACGGTGGAAGGGGATGGGGGTGAGAGGGAGTCAAATAAAGTAGTAGTTGGCGTGTAGTGGACGTGAATGATGATGTGACGGTGGTAGACTGGAATAAATGTTCCTTTTTTTATGTGTGTATAGAAGTAGAGGTGAGGGAACCGCCATCTACCAAGCCAGCCAAGCCATCCAAGCCAGTCACCAACCCTCTGTCAAATCCATCTGCGTGAATTATTACAGAGGAACACACTGGCGGGGCGTGACAGAGCGGGATGGGATGAGACGGAGCAGATTTTGACAGTATAGAAGAGGACAAGACAGGATAAGAAGGGAGAGAAGCAAGTTGAGACCAAAGTTATAATTTCTCGAGATCCCGTTAGTTCAAATATCCCTGGAAATGCGGTGTTAAGTGCGAGATTGTTCCTCAGGGCTGGTATCAACACATTCTTAAGTCTGTACATTTTTTTTAGACTAATTCCTAGCCTTCAAATCCCTCTAAATCTCCCATAATTGATATTGTACTCTATCCATCATCTAATCAGCAGTAACTATGAAGCTGCTGATGAAATAAAAGTACAACACTAATTTCTGGAGATTGATATGGATTTTAAGACTAGAAATTCGTTTAAAGAAAAGTTACATGGTTGAGAATCTCTGTTGATACGGGCCCAGATTATGCATGAAGGCTCGTTGCCGGTTATGATATACGTGACTTCACAAATGGACAGTTTTATAGCCAGACAGATAGATAGATAGATAGATAGATAGATTTGTACCCTTATTTTTATTTATTTATTTATTCTTTTAAGGATTTAGGCCATTCACGTGTTTCTGTTATTATTATAGTAGTAATACGTGTGGGCAGGAGTGAAAAGGAGAAAAGAGAACATGATAATTTCTGAAGAATACAAAGCAATATATTGATGTGTATGAGTGTGTAGAGCAAAAAAAGAGAGTATAGTAGTGTGTGTACAATACAGAAAAGAATACAAAGGATGGACAAACAACAACAGCAGCAGATTTGTTGGCCTGAACGAAGCTATACACTGAACTCGACTCTCAGGCATGATTCGGTCTGCTGGTGCATACATCCTTCCTCCTCCTCCTCCTCCTCCTCCTCCTCCTCCTCCTCCTCCTCCTTCTCCTCCTCCTCCTCCTCCTCCTCCGGACTTTCATCCTCTCCACTCTTTAGGTATTTGCGACTTCTCACCCTCTCCTCTCTGTTTTCCTCCCTCTCCCTCCCTCTCTCCCTTCCTTTCCCTCCTCATTTCTTCTCCCTTCTGTCTTCCTGTGTTACGTTATTGCTCTTACCTCCCTCCTCCTCCTCCTCCTCCTCTCTTCGTCTCTTCCTTCCTTTTCTTCCCCTCCTCCTCTTTGGCCTCTCTCACCCTTGGAGAATTAGCATGAAGAGGAGGAGGAAGAGGAGGTAGTGGAGGAGGAGGAGGAGGAAAACTTGTATTTCGGGTAATGACAATATTTCCTCCTCCTCCTCCTCCTCATAACTTCCCTTTCCACCACACACACACACACACACTGTATCACTGACAGCGTGCGACTACTGCCTTTCGCGTGCGTGTGTGTGTGTGTGTGTGTGTGTGTGTGTGTGTGTGTGAATCGGAGCCATACATTGGTCTTAGCGGAATGGGGAACACATGGTAGTTTTGAATAATGAACAACGCTGACGACTTACGCATGTTGTTCACTCTGATATTTTCTCTCCCTCCTATTCCTCCTCTTTTCTTTCTTTTCCTTTTCTGTATCTTTCACCCCCCTCCTTTTCTTTTTTTTCCTTCCTGCTCTTCCTCCCCCTCCTCCTCCTCCTCCTCCTCTTCTGCTTCACCTTTTGCCTTTTGTTGAAGCTTTTCTTTCTTTCCTTTTCTCTATTTTTCGGTCACATGGGAATTAGAGACGCGTGTCCTCTCTCTCTCTTTCTCTCTCTCTCTCTCTGGTATTGGTTTTGCTCCCTGGAGACGTGTGCTGTAGGCCCTATAGTGTAGGGAGATCTTTACTTCTCCCTCTCTCTGGCGTATTAGTGTTGGAGGGGCGAGGGAGGGAGAGAAAGAGAAAGGTAGGGAGAGAGGAGGCAGGGTTCGCGTGTGTCAGTCCCTCGCCACCGTCGCTGGTAGTGAAAGTGGAGGCGAGTCGCGTATATATATGCTGGCTGGTTCACGGACGTAGCGCGGGTGTCGAAGGGAAAAGTTGAAGCGAGGACTGAGGGGGATGGTGTGTGTGTGTGTGTGTGACAGCAAGGTGGGCGGGGGAAGACTGTGTTTGGTGTCATTGTAAGGCTCAGCACGGCTTTGTTTGTGGCCCGTGACCGTGCAGCAGCGGCAGAAACAGTAGGGAGGGGTGGGAGGAGGAGGAGGAGGAGGAGGTCATGGCTGCTCAGGCTTTGTGTGTTGAGAAAAGGTCGTTTCTTTGGAGGGCGAGGGCGGCGTGACGCAGGGCAAGCACAAATCTCTCTCTCTCTCTCTCTCTCTCTCTCTCTCTCTCTCTCTCTCTCTCTCTCTCTCTCTCTCTCTCTCGACGCTGGCCTGGTTGTCATCGCCCCGCAGTCTTCTACTCACTGAGGCGAAGCGAAAATATCATCACCGTCACTACGAGTATCATGATGGGCCGCAGGCAGGGATGGTGGTGGTGGTGGTGGTTGTGGTTGTGGTTGTGGTGAGGGCCGAGTACTTGCTTAGGTCACTGGGCTGCGGGTCGAGGCCAGTGGAGTTTGAAAATGTCGAAGTGGGTAGTCAGCCTTGTTTCAGGGTTGGAGGGCGGGGCTGATGCGGTAGTTATTGGGTTCGACAGCCACACAAACAGCCACACAGACAGCCACATAGACAAACACACAAATAGCCACACAACACAGCAGGATAGGTTAACAGGTGGGCTGTAAGTCGGTCGCCTGGACGTCATGGCTTTGATGGCCCGTATTAAGAAACTCTTTGCTCTCTCAGCACGACTGTTTTCAAAGGCCACACAGATGATTAGCTCGATTCTCGAGGCTATTTCTTCTTTTATAGTTGAAATGTGCTCGATTTGTCTTTACATTCATTCTTTGCATTCTGAAAATCTTTACATTCAGAAAAATTGTGTAATTTCATCTATATAGAGCCTTTAGAACGTTGTGGAGGTGCGGCGCAGAAGTGTTTCAGAACATGTTGGAGAGTCGGTGCGCGACGAAGCGGCGCGGGCGGGCAGCCCGTCTCGACCCACTCACCACTGGCCTGTGTCGTGCCGTTGGTGCCTCTTGGCCAAACATTCCCTCCTTTAGCGGTGCCTACTGGCCAAACACTTCCCGCCTTGACACACTCTAGAAATGCGTCCAGTTCGCTACACCTTTAATATTCTGAAATACTTCTTCGCTATTCCTCCACCACTTTCAAAAGACTAACTAGTGACACAGGTATTCAAGGGTTTTTTTTTTTTCTCGCTCCTAGTATCAGATTAACTAGATTTCTACATCATTATCAAGAAAAATGGTCAAGTGAGGGACAGGGGAGGGGCTGAGGAACTTTGTGGTAAAGTGGTCAGCTCGTGGTTGTAATGACGCGTGTTCGATCCTAACCCATGGCTGTTACTTGGTGAGATTGGTGGTTCTTTCTCTTCAACCCTAGCTATGGATTAGCCACAAGCTGACATGTCTGCCTTAATGATCATTGTGCACTCGGTAAGCATTAAGCCCAAGCCTCTCTTTGGGACAGGTATTCCGCAACGTCAGACCACCAGGTAACAGACTGCAGAGATATGTAGTTCAGAGATATATTATTCAAGTATAGCCAATGGACTAATATGGGGGATGATTATGATGATGGTGTGTGTGTGTGTGTGTGTGTGTTACTGAGTTAGGATGGGAGGATGAGGCTGTTGTGTTTTGAAGCGCTCGATTGTTCACCCATGGTAATATATGAAACTTTTTATGCTTGCTTTATCTTTTTTATTTATGGTGAAAATGATGGGGAAATAGAAATCCAAAGTTGGCAAGGAGGGGCCACAGGAACTTGCAATGAGTTGAAGGGGGGCATGACTAGAAAACAAGATTGAGAAACACTTGCCTAGAGAACTCGTCTAATCATCTCTGATGACGTAGAAAATAATCGTGGCTGGAAAATAGTCCGGTTTAAACCATCCCCCGTTTAATTGAACACTCCTGGCATTGCCTAACATTCTCATGCGGCGAGACTGGCGTGGCATTTAAACTCAATACCCCTGGTTACGGAGGCACGAGAAATTGGCCTCCTGTCTTACTGTTTTGTTGTGTCCACCATCACACCGTGTCTGGTTGTGTCTAGCTTATGCCAGGTCCCGGAAGATTCTTTTGCCTGACTGCCTGTTGCTTCCTTTACTCGAGTGTCACACAGAAACTCAACTGTTCAGGAACTCTTTGCGCCTTTTAATATGACCATTTTCAAGGGCAACACATGATTACCCAACTTTGGTTAGGTCGCTTCCTTTACTCAGTATTCTGAAAGGCTTCACTCCTTCATTACGACTATTTTCAATGGCAACACAGATGATTAACCAGGTTCTCAAGACTGTTTGTACTATTAATAATGTAAAAATGTTAATCTGTCACTTGTACTGTAAAAAACACGCTTAAAATTTCGTATATCTTCAGTCAGAGTGTGTTGAATTTAGTGGAAGTGCGGCGCCGAAGTGGTCCAGAATATGTGCCATCTGAATCATTCCTGCTTCCCTCTCCCCTTGATGGGTGGCGTGAGGCAACTTAGTGGTTACTGCAGCGTGTGTAGTGTGTACATGTGCGACCTTGTGACGATGAGTGTTTACCATCAGTCTCTCTCTCTCTCTCTCTCTCTCTCTCTCTCTCTCTCTCTCTCTCTCTCTCTCTCTCTCTCTGATACATAGAAATTTGCCTCTATTCGACGCAGCAGGTGACCGTGACGCAGAGACAGCGACTTAACCGTTGAGGCGAGGCGTGGCGGGGGCCTTGAGCTGTAGTAGTAGTTGTAGTAGTAGTAGTAGTAGTAGTAGTAGTGATGGTCAATATGTCTGGCCATCTTACTCTACTTGTTGTCTCCACTGTGTTGTCATAGTAGTAGTGGTGGTGGTGGTGGTGGTATTATTAGTAGTTTTGGTGGTGATGGTGGTGGTGGTCGCCGCCTTCACTGTGTTGTCATATTCTTTTTGTTGGGAACGTGAGGTTTGCCTGAGGGAGAGTGCCGTGCGTGGCTGGACCTTTGTGTGTGTGTGTGTGTGTGTGTCCTGTCGAGACTCAAGGCCTGTCTGTCACTGTCGTTATGTGCGCTGACGGAACCTGCCACACACACACACACACACACACACACACACACACACACACACACACACACTCACACTCACACTGAAAATCATCAGACCTTGATTATTCTTTTGTATGTATGGTGATATAGATAAATCTTGCGTGCTCACATATTCTCTCTCTCTCTCTCTCTCTCTCTCTCTCTCTCTCTCTCTCTCTCTCTCTCTCTCTCACTAGGTCAAGTTTGCGAGAAAAGGTCGAGGCGTCATATGCTAGTAAGAGTTTGAGGTTAGGCTTGACAGAGAATACTTTCGCTTCCCCATGGAAAATTTACGACTCTCTCTCTCTCTCTCTCTCTCTCTCTCTCTCTCTCTCTGGTCCATATACATAGGTTAGATGTGACCTAACCTTGACCTCGCTTAGCTAACTTGGTGCTGATGAGTGTGCGTGACCCCTTCAGCCGTGACCTCTTGACCCCCGCAATATATTGTCAGAGCTGGTGATGAAATGCAGGGTGATTAGCGTTCTTACTACTCTCTCTCTCTCTCTCTCTCTCTCTCTCTCTCTCTCTCTCTCTCTCTCTCTCTCTCTCTCTCTCTCTCTCTCTCTCTCTCTGTCGTGTTGTGATGTAAGGCCGTCCCATTAAGCCGTAATTACTTCTCTGATCATCGGCAGAATGGCAGGAAGAGCGAAATGCGCAGAATTAGACACCTGAGACCTTGCATCCCGCCATCTACATGTAACAGACGTCATTAGAGCAGCCTCCAGCACTCTTTGTTGGCGAGATTACGAAGTAGGTTTGCGATTGCAGCTCCGACATGTTTTGTGATGCCTTGGCGATGGCTGAGGTAAAGGAATCATAGCAGTTTTGTCTTCACGTGTGTTTGTTGGGCGGAGGCAGCGCGCGTGGGAAGAGAAGTTGCTTGGCGGTTCCTTTTGGCGCCCTTGGAATGCTGGAGGTTGTGGTAACACTTCTGACATTTGGTTGGATGCATTTTTACCTTGAGTGACTGGAGTGACCTGCTTGTTCCTCTTCTCTCTCCGTAGTGTATCAGGGTGCGGGACGGGGCGGGGCGAGGCTAGGCTGGTGCTGGTTGTGGTGGGTCGGGGCAGCGTGTACGAGTAGAGATGTAGAGCTGGAGGAGAAAAGCGTGTAGACTCCGAGATGACTGAGTGTGGATGCATTATGGAGCACTGAAGAGTGGCATGTGTTGTTGTTTTATGTGTGTTCATGCTGGGACTCACACACAGGCATATACATATACACATAGATAGATAGGTTTACACACACACACACACACACACACACACACACACACACACACACACACACACACACACACACACACCAGCCGCGACACTCCACGACAAGAGCCAGCCAACGCCATCAGTATTTCCCTGCAGGCCACACGCGACTCACCACTACCACCACCACCACTACCTCCTCCACCACTACCTACCACCACCATCACACCCATCCAGCCCCGGCCGCGCCACAACAACGCTTATCCATTATCGAGCTTGGCCTCAATACTTGGCGAGTAAAATTCCCTGGTACGTCGATCACTGTCGCAGCCTTTAGGAGCAGCTTCTGAAACACTTCTGCGGCGCACCTCCAATAGTTTCAAAAGGCTCTACTTAGACGAGGTTACACTGTTTTTTTAAGGGCGTTTTTATAGTTGTAATGACAGATTAACACGGTTTTTATATCATCAGACGGAGAAACGTTCTTGGAAACCCGGTAACCATCTTTGTGGTGTTTGAAAAATGCTGTGAGAGAGCGAAACGTTTCAGAATACAGGCTTCATCACTACCACGGATACATTCCACCACCAAATCACTCAGGTGTAGGAAGAGTTACAGTGAATTTTGTCTGTCCTTTGGGATGCCTTTTTAATTAATACTATTGAAAAGGAAGGAGATGAAAGGCCTTTCGACTATTTCCAAAGACCACGGAGACTATTACCCAGATTCCTAACTGTGTTTCGGCTGCTAATAATGTCGATAATCTTGTCAATCCGTCACTAAAACCTTAAAATCCCAAGTAACCACTTACAGCCTTTTGAATGTAGCATAGGTGCAGCGCAGAAGTGTTTGGGATATGATTCAGTCTCCATATTCGAGACAAGAGTAGGGCGGTGGATCTTTTCAGGAGTCACGTGTTACTCGTAAAGTGATGTGCTCTTGAATGAATCGACGAAAGGCAAGGTGGGCTGTCGCGTATCTCTCTGTATTGCATGAAATATTAAAACAACAGTCATAACCTTAAAGAGGGAGCGACTGGTCAGACAAACACAACCGCATGCAACGCCCACTCTTGCATTACCACACGTAGGCTGAAGGGAACGGAATATAAATTTGCCCACACTTGCAATACAGCTCAGAGAACCACATTCTGAATTTAGGACACATTTCTGTCCCTACCTCGACTACTTTCAAGCGGCTGCAATTGAAGTGATACCGATTTTTATTTATTTATTATTTTTTTTTTAGTTTCAGTGATAGATTAAGACTTCTGCTTTGTTAATAGAATAAACATTCTTGAGAACTTGGTCAATCATCATTTTGGAAAATTGTCTTGATGAGAGAGCAAATGGTCAATGATATGAAATGCTCCGATAGACTGAAAGGGATCGAATATGATAACAGAAACAAGGGGGGATATGAAAATGCCGCCATGGATTGAAGGGGAACGGGTGTCGAAACAGGATCGCTTGCATTACTCTACACAAATTGAAGGGGAATGAATATGGAAATGCCTACGTAGAATGAAGGAGAACGGACACGAAAAGTACACTAACTCAACTTCACGTATACCGAAAGGGCATTGATATGGAAACTTGAATAAGAAAAAAAATATCTAAAAAGTGAAGCTTTTGTCTGTCTTTAGTGAAGATCCCTCCTTTATATTTAATGGGGCTTTCTAAAATTATCTGTGCCGCCTTGCTTGTCTTGTTTGTTCAGTGCCACGTCTCCCATTCACAGACGTGTTGGCATTTGGAAAGGTCTCTGTATACAAGGTAAGATTGGATATTTCTTAAAGTCTGCCATCGATGAGAAATGCAAGGGAAAGGCTGCGTGTGAGTAACGACATGCATTCAAGAAAATTCTCGGCTTTCAGACTGACGATGAACAAGCAGAAAAGGGGTATTGGAAGATGTGACTTGCAGAAATGTAGCTTCTTACAGATAATTTCACAAACATTCCACTTAGAACATATACTTGGAAGTAAACTATCACATGCCTTTTGAAGACAAGTATGTCCATCTTACTGATGTAGAGAGAGAGAGAAACTACTTCTGCCTGTGCTCTGTTATCGTGTATGGAGGTGTGGTAGTATACTCAGTGCTTCATAACTCACGAGACACTATTGGTCCAACTATTGATTGCGTGTCAATGAGTAAGTCCCGCCAAGCCTAGTGAAGAAAGCAGTTGGTGCTCCGTGGCTCCCTGCCCTGGGTTGAAGGCGCGCGCTCCCCCGTCGCCACGTCGGAAGGGAAGGGGGTGCTGAGTATCGATCTAAGTCGTGGCATTAGAGGGAGGGCCGATGTCAAAGGGAAGATGTATGGAGGGGAGGGGGAGGGGGGTAGGAGATGTGGGGTGAGTGTTAGAGGGGAGAAATTAATAAGGGGAGACGAGTGGAACAGATGGCCAAGACAAATACATTAATGACGACGACGAAGAAGAGGACGAAGTTGAAAGAGAGAAAGAGCAGCCCAGTAATGAAGGATGGAGAGAGAGAGAGAGAGAGAGAGAGAGAGAGAGAGAGAGAGAGAGTCTTCTTTTCTGCAAGCACATGAAATAGATTTTACCTAAGACGAAGTGCTGGATTAGGAAAGGCGACACTGAGGAATGAGACTGCACATAAGAAGAGTAGAAGAGAAGGAGGGGAAGCAGTTAGAGTAGGAGGAAGATTAGCATAAGGGGAGGGGGACGTGAAGGGCGAAGAGCAGAAAGAACATCTCTGGTCTTACTGAACTCATAAGCTTGCGACCGTACACTAGAAATATTAGTCACGCACAGCTGCTACCATTACTGCTGCTGCTGCTGCTACTACTACTACTGTGTAAGAACTATGAGCTGTAAAGAAAGGTGTGTGTGTGTGTGTGTGAACGATTAATTTATAATGAGGAATCATGCTAACTCTCTCTCTCTCTCTCTCTCTCTCTCTCTCTCTCTCTCTCCGTACATGTCTAGGTCTTGGCCATCTTTTCTTTTCCTCCTATTCCTCCACTCCTTGGCCGTGCCCACATTATTCATCCTTCTCTCCATTTTCTGCTCTTCCTGTACCATCTCCTCTTAATTTCCTCTCCCCATCCATCGTCTCACATTATTTCCTCCCTGTGTATTAGCCTTCTATTCCATCTTCCTTGCTTACATTTTCATCTAACCTTTTTACTTTTTTTTCCGTGTTCTTCACTGACTTTCTCACTCACTCTCAGCCACTGAATTGTAATATGTGCCATACATGCTATTGCCATTCTGTATTCAGTCCCTGTCTGCTCTTTGTTTATGCTCAAGCTGCATCATACCCTGTCATTTGAAATTTATCACAGACACACAGGAGGCAAGACTAGCCTTCTGACTACTGTCTGGGTCTTTCCTTCATTCATCTTTGTGAAGCATTTTTACTTGTTCAGTAGTACACTAGGTACAAAATATTGCATAATCTGTTCTTTTTAATCCTCTATTTTTAGATGCTCATAAAGATTTGATGCATTACCTTGATGGTGATAATTGTTTCATATATATTATAGTGGAAAGGCTAGAAGGGAATAGTGAAGAATTCTAGGCAACAACAGAGGAAACTTTCAATCTCTGCTTGATGTTTTGATAACTAAACTGCATCAGCTATATTACATCATCTCTTTCCCTGTTACACATTCATTTCCCACATTCTCTTGTAACTTTTTGGAGACTTATCTTTATATAGAGGTATTGATTATTGTTGTAGTCTCTGTCTTACAAAATTAATCTTTAATATCCTTGGATATGACAGACCTAACGTGACTTGGCCTTACCTAACCCAATGTGTCTCTGTTCCTGTAGGTGCCCGTGTCTCTGGCCATGTCGAGTATGAACAGCGGAGGAGGACACCATCAGTTCCAGCAGCAGCAGCAGCAGCAACAGCATCAGCAACACCAGCAGCACCAATCACAGCATCAGCAGCAGCAACAGGCCGTCCATATTCATGCCCATGCCCGTGGCCCATCGTCCATGATGTGTGCCACCCCCACACAGCCCCACCACACCCACCACCTCAGCAGTGGCCATGTCCAGTCCTCAACACATCAAGTAAGCTTCTCGTCACTGGCCTCTCTCAGAACAACTTTGTAAAGAGCAGACTGTTGTCCCTAATTTGTAGCTAAGTGGTGGTTAATTAGTTAACAGTGTGCTATCAAGAGGATTTACATGACGGGTTGTGGGAGTCCAAGGTGAAGTCCAAGTCTGTCAACACTTGGAAGTTAAAGAGCTTCTGACTGTTTCTATCTGCTGTTGAACTCAGCATTCAGCACACTTGTTCACTGGTGCTTTCTTCCATTGTCTATGTGATGGTATAGTGAGAAAATGCAAGTGTGTGGTTTCCCTTTCTGCCACTTACCATTAACATGATAGCTTGTTTCTTTGGTGACTTCAATTCACCTTTTGATCTATGATGATAATTTATTTATTTTGTGTGTGTTTGAAGATTATTGGTATTGGTTAGTACATATGATTTGCTGACTTAGCCTGCATTGAGTATCAGTGTGTTTGTACATCTATTCTGGTATGAGCTTGTGTAGATTATGATTCTTTCCTCTTCTCCAGATGGGTGGAGCCAGTGGGGGCAGCTATGGTAATGTTCCTCGTCTCCACCATTGCAATGTCCACTCCTTCCTGTGTTCAAATCCACCACTACATCACCAGTACCAGGTAAGCAGCTTGGCCCATGATGAATACTATAGTCAAGGTGCAGTCCATCCTGATAAAGTGATGTAGTTGCAGTGAAAAATTCAAGCTTTAGACTCAATGGATGGAACCATATGGCTTGAACTCTTTCAAGGATGATTTAAAACACTTATCCTCTAATTTTGAATGATTCTTGATTCTTTTGACATTTCTTCTTGGACTGCCATCTCAATACGCTTCCTCTGTGCACTTTTTTGTTACCTCAAGCCAGTGCCACTCCTATAGAGGTAAAAACAATATAACCTCTTTCTTAAAAACTTTTCACTTATTTCTAAAGATTTTTTTTTTTTTTTTCAGGTGAATGGTGGTTGTCTTGGCCCCCAGCACCATTATGCCCCAATGGTCCCTCCTGGTCACCACACTGCTGGTCCCCTCCTGGCCCCTGCTGGTCCCCCCCAGCTGATGGCCGCCACCCCCCAGCCACCTCACACTCACACCTCCCTGTACGGCCAGGCACCCATGGCCGTGCCACCCCCACAGGCCGTCCCTGCCCATCTTGCAGCTGTCCCGAGTCAGCTGTCTGCAGCACCTCAGAGTCTTGGAGTCAGTGTTGCTCCACAGATGCCTCCTCAGCACCACCACCACACCCACACACAGCCCACACCTCCCCTGGTGACTCCGTTCCCGGCCCACACTCACCTTCACCAACTCCATCATTTACATGTAAGTACTGATTGTTACTGATACTTGTTACATGATGATGAAGTGTGTCTGTCAACTCATATATGTTTGTTTGCGTATCTCTCTCTCTCTCTCTCTCTCTCTCTCTCTCTCTCTCTCTCTCTCTCTCCCTCTCCCTCTCTCTCTCTCTCTCTCTCTCTCTCTCTCTCTCTCTCTCTCTTATGTCTATTCCATACAGAGTTAAAAACTACTTTGACATTTTTTCCCCTCACACAGTTTATGGTAGATCTCTTTATATAGAAAACTTTTGCTTTGTGGAATGACTTGAGTGTGATCTAAGTCTGAGTGTTGTGACAGGCAAGCAGTGGGAGTGGAGGTGCCGCCCGAGGAGCCAGCGTTGACATGCTGGGGCGGGGACTGTACCGAGGCCCCACTCAGGGTCATGTGTTGGGGCGCATGAGAGGACCTAGAGGGAGCAGCGGAACCAGTCTTGGCGGCACAAGACGTAGTAGTTCAAGTTGGCGAGGCAATAATATTCCTCCAGCAGCCCCTCCCCCTCCACCACCTCCTCCTCTCCCAAGTGCTGCTGCAGCTGCTGCCACATACCCAGGCATTCTCTTACATTTCCTGTGAGTCACTTTTTTAGGAAATATGTGATGTGTTTATGTACGTAGCAAATGTGTTTTCAGTATTCACAAAGATTCATCAAATCAAATTAATGTATGATAGCAAATCTGATCAGTAATCTCAGATATTTGATCATCTTGTGGTTTGCAGGGCAATGTTGTCACACCCCTCGCTGCACCAGTATAGCGTGGTAGACCCAGTGCCTGCGGAGGCTCCAGACACGGAGAACTATGAGGCCCTGCTACATCTTGCAGAGAGGCTTGGTGAAGCCAAACCAAGAGGCCTTATGAAGACCGTGATTGACCAGCTCCCGTCCTATAGGTAACATGACACCTACACTATGATGCCCCATGTATGATTTATATTTTTAAAAAACCTTGCTTTCTGTCTACTTCTAATGATTTTTTTCACTCTTTGAAGTGGATCTAAGCGTAGTCACGCTTTGATATTAGCTGTAGTAATTTATGTAAAGGGATACTCTTTAATGAGACCTTGTGTGTATCATTTTTAGGTCTTCATGAATAAACAGTTGTGACTGGAAATATGTGATATGAGACTAAATGAAGTTCTATGTTAATGGAAATAATACTTTATCCCAATGATGTTACACTCCACTTTGCAGGTATACTGGGGAAAAGTCTGAGACAAAACAGATGACGTGTGTAATCTGCATGTGTGATTTCGAACTGCGGCAGATGTTACGTGTCTTACCATGCCTGCATGAATTTCATACCAAGTGTGTTGATAAGTGGCTTAAGGTAAGTTTTTTTCACTGCTGCTGTGTTTTGGTCATGCACTAGGGGTCTTGGTTGTCTGGGGTCTGTATCTGGCTAGATGATTTGGGTTGGTGAAGATATCATCATACTAGAGTAATAATGTTCCAGAACCTTTTTGTCTCCCAAGTAGCGCTTGTGTCATCTAAACACCAAGATCCCTGTTTTATTTTTTTATGGGCACCACAAAAATCAGTTGCATGATTTTTAAAAGCTTACATTGGGTACAAATTACTGAAAGTGGGATTTGCTATTAATGTCTTACAGAGTAGATATTTAATTTTTGACTGTTTATTCTTTTCTCTCACCTTATGACGACTCTATATGTCTTTCCTACTACCATATTATGTCCAGTCAGCAGGCTTTGATAGATCATGTGTAGAGCAGTGTACAATATTTTCATGTATTTTAACATATTCCTTTATTGCTGTAAGGTGATTATTCTCAAGATGATTGTGTGTGCTCGCTTAGACACCAGATAATAGATTTATGATTCTGGGACAATCAGGTAGCAAGCATGGGTTTTTCACAGTGCAATTTTCCCAATGTATTGACCACGTTGTCTATTAGCCCTCACCCACTAACAGTATTGCTTCTCTTATTTCTTATTAGAGGCGAAAGTGTGCATGAAGGCTGCTGTGACATACCAGTACCGTTGCCATTTTGTCCTCTAAATCAAGTGGACTCCTTCATCTCAGTGGCAGATATCACATTATGTCTCCTCTCCCTCCAGCCGCTCTACATCAAAGTCCATCACCTGAATGCTCTCAGACCAGCTCAGACCAGTCACTTTTGATCCTAAAGCAGTCTATATAATCTTTTATATGGACTAACCTTTTACCCATAGTAGTCTGATCCTCCTCATCACCTGATATTCTTCAAATGGGCTGATCTTATGAATGAATCACAGTTTTCTTCACATGAAAGAGTCCTTTTTTTCCGTTTTGGATGATTGTGGCTCTTTTCTGCTAGGTAGCGTCTCAGCTAAGGCATACCTGAACCTGCAGTCAATGTAAATGTTTATGCTGTTCAAATTATATGTCACGCTCTCTTCAAGGGGTAAGATGGTGTCTTAATAGTGGCTGAGATCATGAATGAAGCAGCAAACTTCAAATTTGCCTCAGCTGGCACGGCCCCTACTACAATGGCAGATGTAATTCTTCCTCATCATTTTATTATTTTTTTTCCTAACCCATGGAGGAGGTTGGCCGGTGGTGTCACAGACTTCAGCTCAAAGTGGAATTTAATGAGCCTTTTATAACCAGGATTATTTGATCATCTTGTGACTGTAGCCTGGGTCATGTCTCCAGAGTGAGGCATAATTAACATTGGCTAGGGATATTATATATATGTCTCATTTATGTAGTGTATATACATCATATAGGCTATTAGTTTCATGTGATATAATCAACATTTCATGATTGCTGAATCCTTGTTTCTATAAAGTTTATATTCCAAGTCAGTGGGATATCAGCTCTGTGGAAACACTATTCACTGATTAGAAAGTTGATTGCATGACATTCATTATAACAATTCCTGGAGTATATCTGTCCTAGTTTGGGGGAAATGATTCTCAACATCTTTTCAAACATATAAATATATACATTCAGTAGTGATCTTTTATGACAGTTCCTTGGCTTCAAAACTTTCCCTTCAAGTGTATAATATTCATCGTAGCATTTACTGAGTTACAAATTTTAAGATGTTATTTATTCAAGACTCAGCTTACATTGCCTCCCATCCTATCAGAAGACAAAGCAAATCTTATTTTTGCACTCTGCATGTTATGCTGCAGGACATGTTGTCTGTCTGAGGGAAGCCTCCCTCTCAAGAAACCAGATTTCTGACACACTGTTGACCTGCCCGTTGGGCATGCTGTACGTGTCATATTTAACCAAAAGTAATAACTGCTCCACTTAAATTTTATTTATACATTCTATATCATTCAGACTTCATTTCATTAATGAACGTTTTTTGTAATAAGGAGACTGTGTTCTAGATCACTGCTTTATATATATATATATATATATATATATATATATATATATATATATATATATATATATATATATATATATATATATATATGAAACAAGTATGTATATATTCACACATTACTAATCTAAAGGTGGCCAGGTCCACTGAGGTCACTGGGTCTTGCTTGACAGTCCTGTGTTGCTGCCATGTGCTGCTAAACACTGCCAAGGTTTTGTGTTACTCATTGTCTCCACTCCATTATTGCTCATAGGCTGTTTAATGGGTCCAGCAGAGCGTGTGCATTTTAGACATAGCTCACATCTCTTCATAAAACATTTTTGAGATATTTATGATTGTATGTATTTTTATCAATGACTTGAAATGATCAAGGTTTCTCATTTAAAGTGGTTGCCTTGAATGGAGGTCTGAACTAAATCATGCTCTTATTACAACTCAGGACAGATTTTACAAGGAATTTTTATTTTGTTAATTGGAATCTGGTGCCCTTATTTTTTCCATCATGTAGACCATAACTCACTACAGCACACCCAACAGTCACTTTGAGGTTTTGAAGTTTAGAGGGAAATGGGTTTATGTAAATATTTATGCACTTCAGTGTATGCTGTATGTACATCTTAGAAATCTCATCATTTTTGCTTTTTTTTTGTAGATAGTACAAATAAGAAGAGCTCATCTACTTCTGAGAGCAGTACAAATTTGGCTCTGTCTGTAGCAAGTGAAACTAGAGAATACCTTCTTAGATATCAGTGAATGATCTTTCAAGTGAAGTGAATCAATCAAGGTGACCTTTGCCACACACTGCCAGTCAGAGCCAATGCTTACTGATGAACAGATGTAGACAATATGCCTTTCCATAACAAAATGCAACAACAAATCCTTCAAGTAACTGTTGGGCTTAGAGTCGTCCGTAGTCAGTTTCTTGCCTTTACACCCTTTTTTCCTCCTGTTTGTATTTTTGGATTTTAACACATCCAGAGCTTTCTGTGATCAAGATACAAAACAGAGATGTAAGAAATATTCAACCTTCGGGTCTTTTTAGAACACTGGATATAAAATCACAAAGAGCTCTGAGCTTTTCCCCAAACCCATGTGCAAAAGCCTTGTATTTAGAGATTTCCCTTTGATAATTTGCTCAGTCATAGTATTACTCCTGCTCGATGATACTACAGCACTGTATCCCTCTGTAAATACTAAATGAACCCTCTACATGTGGTCAAATGCTTTTCTTGCATAGAGAGAACAGTCACAGGCCCAAATTACAAACCACAAAGAGCTTGCTGAGCATTGTCAAAAATGTGCCCAGTAGATCACATAAAATATGCTAGAGATGAGTAATTACCAATGAAAAATTTGATATAGTAATTAAAGATTAAAAAAACAGCAGAAATACCTGTCCTTGATTGAAATACAAGATCATAAATGTAATGTTTTGTAATTTTCCAAACTGACCTGCAATGATGGTTATAAGTTTTATAACTGAATGAATCAGAAAAGAAGTAATAAGTAAAACTGTAACAATTTCTCTTTAGATTTTAATTTTTACTTCAGCTTAAGAACAGTTTATGTTTGAAGTTGTAAGACTATCCTTTTAATGACAGTTTTGCACACGATTTCCTAAGTGTCCAGTTTCCCATGCTTGGTGTGGGATCACTGAGGCACAATGTACTCATCTCTAGTAGAGTCACCTTGTCTTTTTGTAATACGTGGCTTCTGCACTGGGTTCGCAGCTTCTTGGTATTGCACAGTTGGTTCATATGTAAAAATATTTTGAAGTTGAAACTGAATTCTGTCAGTGTTGAGATGCAAGCAATGAAGCATTATAAGCATACAGCAGATTTGGCTCCTAGATCTGATATCTTGCTTCACTTTTGGACTTTCTTTCCTTTACATGAAGGAAAGTAAGCTCAAAACAATCTCTCCACTCAAGACATCAGATGCTGCGTCAGTTTTGTGCTTATAAGAGTTGTGCTGGTGTATCATCACAGCAGGTTCTTGTCTCAGACTCCATGGTATTTTTTTTAATGTGACTTCTGACTGGATGATGCCATGCTGTCAGTAACCTAGACTGTGGTCAGTACCATGCAGTTGAGTCCCTTCACTGTGGTTGGTGCCGCGCAGTTGGTACCCATGACTGTGTTCGGTGCCGAGCGGTTGGTACCCTTGACTGTGCCCCGAGCTAACCAGTGCGTGTGTCTTGCATGAGCAGGAGGGTGGCGTGCCTTGTGCCGTGTACCACTGCTGGCTGCTTGCATGCTTGCAGTATCATGATGATGGCCTTTTTGGTGCCTGCAGGTATGTCCCTCTTGGTCACACTGCACACTGGTCGGTCGTCAGGTGTTTCCAGGCTTTGCGTTATGGGTCATTTTGATCACTGTGTGGGTCACCAAGCAGCCTCTATAGTCAGCTGATTATCACATGCTCTGCAGTACTACATTCTTTAGCAACAAATTGACTTGTTACTCAACTACAAGTGCACTTCTGTTTTTGTCTTCCACTATCTTGTTATTAAAAGTTTTCCTACTTTATATTCATATTTATACTTCTGCCTTATTTAACACCTATTACTTTTAATTTTATCACTATCATTATTATTATTATTATTATTATTATTATTATTATTATTATTATTATTATTATCATCATCATCATCATCATCATCATCATCATCGTCATCATCATCATCATTGTTTTCTTATAAAAAAAACCTTACTGTTATGATTTTTTAAATTTAATTTATTCACTTTATTTCATATTTTTTTGTTTTTCATTTTTTATCATTATTTATTTATTGTTTTTTTGTTTTTTTTTTGTGGGATATTCGATGTACATATCTGTGCTTGCAAAGCTCTGGAAATATGTGACTTCCAGCCAATTTGAGGCAAGACTGTCACCAACTGGCTGTAAGATATTCCCTAACATAGACACAGCACGCACACTGCCCAGGAGGAGCATTTTCTCCAGAGAACAAAGTCATTGATAGACAGAGAAATTAATCATGTTCAAATTTTCAATGAACTAGTATTAGATACTTGCTATAAGATACACTATAGTATAAAAAAGCACTGTCCCGAAAGTTATGTAATTCAATATCTTTAACAAGTTGTGTTTCTAATGTCCAATGAAGATGGCCTGATGTGAGCCTCGCCTTGCAACTGTGGGACTCAGAGTAGTGTTTTGTCTTGTCAAGTCATTGCTTTAATGAGATATCATTACAATTTGGCTTTCAATATTATAAAAAAACATTAAATCCTACACCACAATAAGCCAGTATGACGTAAAAGGTTGGCCCAATGTATTGTGTCAAAACACTCATCAAGGACTTGCTTTCAATTTTGTGCTTGTGACTTTTGTTTCTGTAATTAAAGTTTGTGGCAGCCTAGTCAGCTTGAAATAATTTGTTCTACTAATTTATTAATTTCTGCATGTAATGTAATTAAGAATGAGGAGAAAGTGCTGTTCTTGCCATGCTAGCGGCAATCTACCGCAGCATCCCAATTGTCTCAGCCCAAATTGCTTGCGTTGCTAAAAGGTAACTGATATTTTCAAGGAAATGTAGAGTCTTTTGAAATTCATGAGTTCTGAATATGGAATCACTTGCAGAAGTTAGATTTAGCTGTGTTCAGTTCATCATTATAAATTGTAATTTGTATTTAAATGATTACTTCAGTTTTTTGTGTTGTCATATTTTGCATATTTTGACTACAAACCAAGTGCATTAATACTACTACAACTTAGCTAACCTTTATCCACTATTGTGTTCCTAATCGAGGGGCTTGACTTCTGCAATTGTCATTTTTGGTACTGATTGAATCAACCGTTCTGTGCCAAATTTTTATTTCCCCACCTAATATTTAGTTGCTAATAATTTTTAGATTTCAGTCAGGAAATTTCCTTATCCAAAATTTTATTATGATGAACAATGAAGCAAGTTACAGCCAGTTTTTGACAGTAATTTAAATGTTTGCTCCTTGAAGCCTTTCAATATTTTCAATCTAGCAAAAGGTTTATTAGTAAGTCTTGTTAGAATCTTAAAAGGAAACTTTTATATTAGTTTAAAAAATAAATGTCTAGTTCAGTAATTGGTATTACCTTAGGAAGTTAATGAATCAATAATAACATGAGTGTATGCACAGTGCTAAAACATAAAGACATTACTAGTCATTTCATAGTCTTATACCTTGAAGTATTTTTAAGAAATACACAATAAAAGAAGTACATACTTTCAAGTATTTGTATTAAGTTTTCCAAGTAATTTTCTTTAACAGTTGATGTAGTAATGAAATAATCTTCTTTGCTTTCAGCTATTACACCTGATCACTACAATCAACTTTAAATCCTGCTTGTATTTTTCAGTCTAACCGGACTTGCCCTATCTGCCGAGGAGATGCCAGCGAATTTCTTAAAGAAGCGGCCAATTCTGAGTGAAGCTGGTTGAAACATTGCAAGAAGAGTGCATAGTGCATGTAACAGGATGTCATGTCACGTGCTGAGAATAAGCAGGGTCGGTGAATCTCAGGCCAATGGTGTGGTTATTCCAGAGAGCCTCCAGGGCCACCTCTAACATGGGAGTCACGGTCTCTCAGGTTAGCGACCAAGAATGATAGGATTACTCTCTGATAAAGTTAATTAACCTGATGATCAGGTATTGCGATCAAAAATCTATTTCATTGCATGGAAATGTTCTTTAGGTGTCCTGCAGCAGTATGATGGGCCTTGAGGATTGCTCAACTTGGGCCACAGAGAGTTTTTTGTGTACTATCTTGTATGTGATGCTCTCACAGCTCACTTTGGAAGATTTGAGTTCATTAAGTGTGTGAGGAAGCTGAGTACTGCTTTTAGTAACAAGCATTAAATCCCAACATTGAATTTTATGCCATTCATAATAAGTTACCTTCCTAAAGCCAACTGTACATGATTTTGTGCAGTGTGCATATCTGATTGTTCAAGGACAGTGGTTAACCTTCCCTTGTTGTTCTGTCCAAGGCTTTCTTTGTCTAGGACTCCACAGGAGTTTATGTTTTAGCTGTCCATTTTCTGTGTTTGCCTTCATGTGATGAGGCTGTGTCTGCAACATTAGTCCTTTTACCTATGGTGTCTTAGATATTGCCAGGGAGTTTTCTTCTTTGTGTTGTGCATGAGGACATAATGGATAATGTTTACTTCAAAAAGACCCAAATTGTTGTGCTATGCAGTATGTAATAATTCCTCTTATTAAGGCTTATTTCTTAATGGGGAAGTGGGAAATGTGTGAATTAGTTGTTAAATGCTTATATAGATGCAAGAAAAGCCAAAAAATGAAATTAAAAAGTTATTATCCAGCTCAGCATGTGTGGAACCACCAAATTCAGCTGCATGTTTATCTGGCATTAGGTCTTCAGTATTGGTGTTTATAGCTTGAAATCCAAAAGTTTTGCACATCAAGTGTCATTAATGTGTCGTTAAATTAATGGTTTTTTGGATAATGTAGGACTTTGCTGAATATTATAATGATTATTTAATTATCCAGTGTTATCACCAGTACGTCCAGTAGCATAGTAAGAATAGTAACACTTTCTGCTAATTACAGCCACACTTGAGATGCTTACTTCTTTGATTGGCTGAATGTTCTGTGGTTGTTTTTTAGCAATCTGCTTAAACCTAGGATGACATCTCTCAAAATTATATGTGAAGGGATGTTTGGTTAATACATTTTGATTTTGATTAGGCATTTGGTGTGAACAGCCACCTTTCACATCTTATTGTAATTGTAAAGCAAGTTAGACCCAAAGTGAGTGGAAGCTCTTGAGTGTGGCTGCAATGCAACAGAATATGTCCAGAGCAAGTTAGTACTTCCCTAAGCATGCTATAATTGTTCCAGGTAGGAAAAAAAGTGATTACATGCTTGCAGCCAAAAGAATATCTTTGAAACACAAACATCAAATACTATTTTTCTTCATGTAGTGGAATTGGATTTCACAAAAAAAACTCTTCGGTTTCAGTTGATATTGGTATGGTATATAAAAAAGTAAATCATTTCAGAAAAAGAAAAGCTATAATTCAGTGGTATGAAACTTTCATTATTCATATTTCCTGCATGCTAGGGACTGAACTATAGGCTATAACCTTTGAACATTACTAGATGAAAGTGGATGTGTTATGCTAATGGAGGCTTATTTTACAAAGACAAAAATACTTACTTTTTTATTTTGCTTACTAGAGTATTAGAGATGTACCAAAACTTTCTTAAAATTATCTAAATATCTAGAAACCTTTATTATTCAAACCATTTCCATGTATTGTGTGAAATTTCAGCCTTTCTATATAATATACTCCTCGCCTCTTTGGTGTTTATCCCTCATTAGCAAAACAACAAAAGATGCCCAATCTCACAGCCTCAGTACTTGAAATACTGAAATTCTTACCTTGGTTCACAGTCTCTAGATTGGGAAGGTTATGTAATTACATATCTAAAGTATTACACATTTGAAAAATATCAATGTTTTTATATGGAGATAAAATATTAAGGCAGTCATAGTTGTGATAATCCTTGTTTAAGCATACATTTTCTATAATGATTCCACACTCCGTTTCCACGTTCCACTGCCTTCCTCGTATTCACCACAAATGCTTCCACCTCACACAGTGAACTGTGCTGCCAAGATGGCTCTCTAGCATCTCACATTGAAAAAAGAATAACATTTTTCATCTTTTTTGATGTAATACAAATGAGATCATCACCAAATAAAAGCATGAATATCTTTTATAAGTACAATTTATTAAGTCTTGAAAAATTGCAATGAGGTGTGAAGTGTTGAGATTGCCATCTTCAGCATGTATATTTGTTCACTTAGTGTGTTTTGTACAACCATGTGCCTCATTATTTAGTGTAACTAGCAGCATCTCTCACATGTCTGAATTTGAATGGTGCTTACCATCACTTCCTGCTTCAGGAAAGGAGTAGATGGCATTTTCCAGCAGTTTTTGAAAAGTCAATAAATTTTTAAATCATCGAATATTTTGTGTGATAATGGCTGCAGGTCAGTGTGAGATTTTTGCCAATCATGAGTTTTATGTAGTGTGTGTGTATTTAATATTAATCCAACCATAACATGTCTTTCACTAGAGGGACAAAACCAATCCAGTATACCTGCATAAGTTTCTTTCATGTGAGAGGATGCTGCAGCTCTCAGTGTTGGTGCCCCTCCTCGCCGTGTGTAGAGTCAGCCATACTTGGGTCCGGTGTAGAGCTTGCTTCCTACTGCATGATATTCCCTCAATTCATGGAAGTGTTGGGGTTCAAACTAATAATGATTCCAATGCAAGTTATGTATTTGTAATAATGCCATGAAAGTGTGGTGTATTGTCTCTCATTATGATAGAGAATTTTGGCAGTGTGTAAAATTTGTAAATTTGTCTAAGTGGCACATAATAGCAAACTTCTTTTTTAAAAGGTTTTGTAATTCTTTCATTAAAACTTATTGCCATGTAAAGGAATCCTAAATAATATATATATATATATATATATATATATATATATATATATATATATATATATATATATATATATATATATATATATATATATATATCATTTGTAGGTAAAGGCGTGAATGCCAGAGGCTAATATTTTAAAAGTGTGAATGGATGTGATTGGTGTGTGTGAGTCTGTGAGCATGTGTCTGGACACCTTGCTTGGCTGGCCCACCTTGATAAGAGTATTGGTCTGAATTATAACATGATGTCATTTTAAAGCCTCTTAAAGGTCATGATAACATGTAGTGGTTTGAATATTCAATTTCTCAAATTAAATTTGTAAAGTGTTATGCTTTATTTGCTTTTCTGTTCACATCATTTGCAATTCCTTGTTTCCACCAAGCCTCACCAAATATGAAATTTTCCATGTCTTCCTTTACTTGGCAAAAAGATTTAGTACTGAGTTATGAAATGCATAGAAAAAAAATTGTGGTTGTGCTGTGATTATTTAATTACCCACTACTTAGATAAATGGAGTATTGCATAGCTGGAATGGCATTTGCACTGTGTTGGAAGGGCTCCATGCGTGGGAGAGTCAGCTTCAGTGTGAACCTGACGAGATAAACTTGACATGTCCTTCATATTGTATGTGTATTGGCTTCAAGTGTAGATGCCTTGAGCTGTTCATGTGTAGTTCTCCCCTTTTACTGTCAAGCTGGCCTTTTATATATATTTCATAGGCACTGTACTCAATGGCTCATTTATCTTGTTAATATACATTTGTAGTTAACAACACTTTCCTTTCTCTGTATGGTAACCCTATCTTTCTAAATACTTCCACATTTCCCTCTCCATCTTTCAAAAGTGAGAGAAAGCAATACATTTCTAGTTTTTAGCCTGATGCTGTAGATTTTTTTTATTCACTGCTGGAGGGATTCTAGATTTTTACTTTTAACTGTCTTGTATGGTATTCCCTACACCACTCAACAGGTGAATATGTTCTTTCCTATCTCTTAATGTTAAACCCCCTATTTTAAGAGATATAGAACAGAAGAATTGGAGATAAGGTGCATGAAAAGTATGCATGTCACTTAATATTGATGTATCACCATTGCATCATTTTTTTTACATGTGTACCTTGTCATTGCTATGATGAAAATTTGTTTCCCCCTGTTGAGCATAACTGGGATTGCCAGAGTGTGTATAAAGTATTATGGCTTGATGTTCAAAGCTCACGGTATTCTACTATATATACTACCTCAGCCTTAAACATGCTAAGCACAATATTCATAAGTTGGACATAGCTCTAAATAGTTTCAGAACTAATGACCAAATTGAAAGTTTTCAAGTTTAGTAATCCCATGCAATTTATGGATGCTTATCCATAATACATTGGTATAGTGAAAGGAGGTATTGTTTGGCACTGCTGCTGCTGTAGTTCACACTGAGACTCCACTACATGTTATGGAAAACTCATCTTGTGTAAGTTGTTTTCTGTCAGCAGCCTTCTGCAGCAGTCAGTGTTATGCTCTGACTGCTATTGTCACTGTTTGAAGAGTCAGTGTTTAATAAGACATGAATCTGGTCCACTACCATAGAGGATTTTGTGCTACTGGATATAAAGACCATTGCTGCTAATTAAGGTGTGGGAGGTGGGGCCACAAGTGAAATTACAGGAAGACTGCAGTGACATAGTGAAAAGCATGTAATTTTTATCCATATCTATATTTTGATTACCATTGGGCCAAATGTCAAGATGTAGCTATGTATAAACATTGTGAGATGTGGTACACTGACTTTATCTGTCATGCACTGTACCTGTAGTGGTTTCTTTGTGACCCCAATTCTGCTTGTGTGCTGTCTTTGGGTCACCTCCTCATGTTGTGGTGGGGTCCGTGTGTTGTGGCGGCTGCCGCTGCCTTGGTGCAGCTCATCCCTGTTGTGTCAATGTGGATAACCCTTACAGGTTAACAAATTAGATGCTCAAATAAGTAAAAAGTATTATTTAGCTAAAAACTACTGTAATGATATACCATGTTGTCAGGCAACACCAGTGACCAAACAGAATTAATTTCTAAATCTTAACAAATTTTTGAGGTAAAAATTACCCTCAGAAATTTTATAATTTAGGAAGTTTTGTAATTCCGAGACATCATGTAGTAAAATTGCAATAATCTCCTGAGAAACACTATTATGTCACCTACTCCTGAAACTGGAAATAATAAAGGCTAGAGTGATTGCAATATAGCTATTGATATTTACATTTTCAGCATAGAACTGTGCCCTCTCATTACCGTTGAATATTATTTTGATGAGTAGTTCAACCACATCATTCTGGAGTGAATTGTCTGTACAGTATTTTGTGTCACATGTGCCGCCACTTACACACGACCGAGGGCCCTGTGTGTTACCTACCTTCAGACCATTGCAAAGTTCAGACAGAATTCTTTTGGCACCTCCAACAGTATTTAGAAATAGATTTATGATACAGAATTTCTTCTTTCTGTTAATCAATCACTGGTTGCCAAAGAATTATCTTGTATTCATGCCTTCATTGTGGTGGCAAAGAATTCTGATCCGCATTGATTGTATTATTACAATACATGCATCATGCTGCAAAGTATATTTTTTTCTAAATATATATAATTTTCATAGTTCTTCTCAGGAAATGTCAACACAGACTTCCCATTGACTTGTGTAGATGACTTCCCATTATAGTCAACACTTTACAATATACATTAGGTATGGTGACATACGGGCCCCGTCCGCACTAACCTGCCTTGTAGTACAAATGTGCATTTTGTATTTCACCTAAATTCACTTAATTTCCATGAATATGCATATTATATAAATATACATATATATACATATATATATATGAACACATAATTATGAGCAAATAATGGAATGGGGGTATTGTAGCTTTCTCCTCCACCTACTAGAATGATCATTGTTCTGAAGACCCAAGGCCTTTGTCCTTTTCAAACTGGAGCATGCAGGGAAAAGTGTTGCAGACCTGTAACTATTATGAATACTATATCTCTAACCATTCTTTTTACCAGTTACTTCTTTACACGACTATCTACATTTCAATTGCATACAATAATTATAGATATCTGTATTCTTTTATAGCATTTAGAGTGTTTGTTATATTTTTGTATTTGCACTTTGTTAAAGGAGTTTTGCATTTATCAACCCTGTGTGCTCCCCTGTTTAATATGCTTAGTTTAGTTCACACTACAAACATTAGTGAGACATATGCAGCAAATAATGACTAAATTTCTATTCTTTTCTTGTTTTAGATTGATCAATGTTCTCAAAGCTGTGAAAGTGCAGAAAAAAATAGTCTCAGAGATTCCCTGCATAGTGTGTTGCAGCATTTACGCTTAAAATTGGTTGTAGTTTTCTGTAATGTCTGCCAGGTCAATAAACCAATTTGGTCAGACTTCAAGAATTGTGCTTGCTCTTAATTTACCTGTTAGTTTGTGATATTTTTTTCAGCAATTTTTACTGTGATGTGATGAGTGACTTTGCAATTATATTGTAATGTGGGCAAATTTGGCCATCCCCACCTACTGTTTCAGATATTCAGTGGCTTTTAAACTAAGCACTTTTCTCCCATCTGATGCATTACAAATATCTCTTATCTGTCCAGACTCCTGTATATACCTTATCCTTTGCTTCCTGCTAGTTGACTCACCAATCACGTGTGTCTTGTAACTTTACTAATGATCTCGTAGTGACCCATTCCCTGGTAGGCAGTAGACATTCCAAGGCATTCCAGGCTTTACTTACATGGCATTCCAAGCTTATAACTCAATTTCCTTGGCTCAGACTTAGACAATAGAATGACTTGTAGAACCATGACCAAATGGATTTACTAAACTGAAGGTTTTTCCTTCTCTCCCCACCTCCCCCTCTCTCTCCATCATGTTCCCATCTTTAAGATTGTTTAATTTTATATATTATGTACATACATCCTTCATCTGGGTGTGGCATAGACCACTTCTGGTCTCCTTAAGCAAGCACACACACACACACACACACACACACACACACACACACACAAGAACAGGTTTCTTAGCTTTCTGTTACTGCAGGACCTCAGACATACAGAAAGACCAAAGGTGAAAACATATTTTCTTGTTCACATACATACTCAATCACATCTTTCATCTTAATATGGCCATTTTTGCTCACATGAGTTTATGCTTCTGGTATGTAGACTTGTGTATTCTTGAGCTTGTAAGTGTAATTGCTTTATTAATCACACTTCAGGTATCCCTGATTATATTTCCTCACTCTGCCATTTTGAGGGTTTGGTAAATGTACGTTCCTATAGCATTACTCTTTATAATTTTTCTCTTACCCTTTAGAGACCAAAGACATGAATAGTTAATGGACATTTTCTTGTCATGTAATTTGTCACCTATAAACTTTTACCTGCTGCTATTTCCTGCTATTAGGTATTCCCTCTCCATTTTATCATCGTGATCAGGTATCAAATGTATCAGTACAGTGTTGGTAAGATGATAGTTTGATGCTAGTACCAATAAAAATAAACACTAATGCCTCATGTCTGTGAAAAAGTTGTGCAGTTGTGAATGTCTACCAATGTGGTTTTTATCTTATGGCTAATAAAGGCAAAAAAATCCTGTGTGTTGAATGCTTATCCTTGGTCACACAGAAGACAGGGGAGATTGCAATACAAGAGTTTTTATCCATCCCTGTCATTGCATTCTCCTTATATACACTAATCCTCTTCCCTCTTCCATCCTTCCCGAAATAGTTATGAGAAACAAGTTAAAGAATCCATGCAACACCTCAAAATGCCTCCGAACACAGTGAAGATAAGTGAAATATACCTAAAAGCATCTAACACACTGAAAACACACAAAATGCACCCATAGCGCACTTATGACATCAAAATGACTCGAAACACCTTGCAATACCACCAAACACATTTAAACCACTCGAAATACACCTCCTTTACTTCAATTCTCTCTCTCTCTCTCTCTCTCTCTCTCTCTCTCTCTCTCTCTCTCTCTCTCTCTCTCTCTCTTCTGCGGTCATATATGTGGGTAGATTTCTCACTGTTGTCACTCTCTTAATAACCCCCTTCTTTACACCCCGCCGTGCACTGGTGGCGGACAAAGGTTGCCTTCCATGCTTTCCAATGGACGCTTTCACACTCTAGGCTACTACTGCAGTGTCTCGACTGGCCAACTTCAGAATACAAGATGCCCCGCTTGTTGTATTGTTGTAATGATCGAATTGGTCGTTCAGTGTGCATTACTAACACTGTTTCAAAAGGCTTCATTTTAAAAGGCCTTAAAAATGTCTCTTTCTTCAGACTTCACTTGAAATTTTGACTCTATTCCACACACACGTCAGTGCCAGTGCCACAGCCTTCCTGTGTCCTGAGTGCCAGCAAGCCCTCCCTCCCTCTCCACCAAGGCCTCCCTACTGCGGCATTTGAGAATACACACTGGCGAGTCACCCTTCTACACTTGTGCAAGATGTTGTGAGTGAGACTGTGTGGGGATGTGTTAGGGTGTATGCATGAGTGTTTGGAATATACTGTATTTGAGTGTCTGAGTAGGTATGCAAGGTTGTAAGTGGAGAGTGTTTGGATGTATATTGGCATGTTCTTGGTGTGTTTGAGTATGTGTGCGATTGTTTAGGGTTTATTGGTTATTGTGACATCATCCTTTTCGTTATCGTGTCCAGCTATGGTTATTTGGCTAAGAGGTAAACATTAACTGGATTCTAGTGTTCCCGCGAGTATTTGCAGTTCAGAAAGGAAAAGAAAACGAGGTACTTGAAGGGCACACTTTGATATTTCATCTCTGCCTGATGGATGTACTGTCTTAACTTGCGGTGCGGTGAGCGAGGCGGTAGACGATTACGGCAGCACGGGATTCGGCTCTATGGTACAGCAGCTGAGATACATAACATCTCGCACTACACGCTGGCAGACGCAATACCTGCCATGGGTTCCTTGGTTGCTGCGCTGCCTTTTACTCGTATGCCACACCTACACCCGTCCTGAGAAGATAAGTGTGTGATACGTGTACTTCTCTCTCAGAACGTCGCCAGTTTGTATAGATAATCAAGATAGAAAAAGAAGTGTTGGTGTTTACATTTTAGTACATTCCCATAATGATACACACGTGATTACCATTGAAAAGATAGACTGCTATGAATATGTGGTGCAAGCTGCGGGCCCCCGGTGTAGCGGCGAGGTGGTGTGTGGGGAGAGTGTGGCCTAAGAGACATGTGACGCCCTCCCTTGTGGCACCACTATGGTGTGTGGCCCCATCCCATGTGGCTCACCTGTGGGCCACTCAGCGGGATGCTATCAGGTAAAGTATTATCCGCAATTATATACGTTTCATTGACAACAGAACTTCTTTCGAGTTCTATGGAAAAAAAGAATTATAATAATTGCTTGCCAAGTTTTAGTCATTGCTTATGGTTGCAAATATATGATGTTTTTTCAAGTTGTGATCCACACAGTGAAGAGATTAGCAATGAAATTAGTGAGTTGAATTAATCAGCTCTAACCTAACCCTCAGCTGGAAGTGCTAATCTTGTTTCAATATTGCAGTTTTTTTTCTGATAAATTTCACGAGTATGGTAGAATTTTACGTAATCCTCTCGTGTTTGGGAAATAATGATTTTTTTATGATACTGAAATTCAATTTCTTCTACTTGGCAAATGTTGTGATGAAGTCACGGCGATTGAGAAAGCAGATGATGTTAGCAGTAAAGCTGGTGTATTTTTTTATGCATGGAATTAATTTCTCCAATTAATAGTTATTTTTATCAGACAGGAAATAATGCCACCAAGGAACCCCTCAGGCCTTGTGTGTCCTCGGAGGCTGAAACACAGGCATCGAGGTGGCAGTGGAGGTGGAGGCACTAAGCGGAGCAGTAAAGACGACATATCACATCTGTTCATTCCTGTACCAGTGAAGGTAGTGTGTTGCTTTCTGTGTATTTTTTGTAAATATGTAGTGGATTTGTTATAGATACAGGATGTCCGTGTGATAAACGAGGTATTTAATTTGCTAAATAATCCTTTTAGGCAAGGCAGGATGAAATCAATGTTGGTGAGGAAATGGCCGGTCCATTAAAGAAGGAGGACATTTTACGCATCTTAAACCGTTTCTACACAAATGAAACAGTCAAGGAGTTGGCCAGAGAAAATGGCCTAGACAGTAAGTACATTTTTCATTTTATAAAGAATTGACCTGTAATGTTTGATGGACTAGAAGGTCTGCTTGATTTTAGTACCTGTGGAAGTTTGGTAAATATTTGCTTCTTATAATTTTTTTTCAGTGATGTATTTATGTATTTTCCTTTCCATCAATGATTGACAGGGATAATACTGTGAATTATGTATCTAAGTGTGCAGTGCTATGTCTGGGACATGCCTTGTAGGATTGCTGACCTGATATATAGATAGACTTTTCTTAGTTTTTATTTTATATTTCTTGGAACAGATTACCTGTACCAGCAGACCTTCATCAGTTTCCGTAAGTTCTGCCTTGAGTCTGAAAGTCTCCCGGTTGACCTTCACATCATCATCAGTGATATTGTTCAGGTGTGTACTGGAATATACATATTACTTGCTGGCATATACTATTGAGAAAATTAATTTGATATAAGTCCTAGTGATGAAAATGTAATACTTCTGTGGTTGTATATCAGACTTCTTTTTATCTGATGATTAACATTTTCCTATATGCCATCAAAATAATGTACTTTTTTTCATGCACTTCCTATACCTGGTTAGAGTTTCTACAGTAGTATATACAGTGATACCTCTTGATTCGAACACTTCACAATCCGAACACATTTGGCGAACAAATTTTCACCTCTGATCCGAACACAAACACACGTGGTGGCCGACGCCGCCTTCCTTGCTTTTCTATCTTGCATTATATATAGATAAGGAAGGAAAAAATGTGTGCATAGTTTTTCCTATTTACTTGTTTATTTATTAATTGATTGATTGATTCATATATTTACTTTCTTTATTGGGTCATGATGATGTGTTTAATATAATCTCTTCATTGGTGACTGGCAGGGTGCTGGACACATTCATGACATCTATCCCACCTTCCTGAAACATGCACAGAAGATATTCCCTCATCTTATATGTATGGATGACCTCTACAAAATATCAGACCTCTCAAATCCTCCAAACTGGTGAGTACACTTCCTTTAGCCTGAAATCTCTTCTCTCTGAAACTTATACATATCCTACATTCTTCCCAAATTTACTAATGTAACCTATTAAAAAGTTCTTGTGTATTATGGTTGAAAAAAAAAGCAATGGTATCATACATAAATTGTCCATGTGTAGCTTTTTCTTTCTTTATTTGACATCCATTAAACAAGACAGATACATTAGCCATTCAGTGTAACATATTTGTGTCCTTTCCACTATTATCTTCAGCTTCTGCCCCCAACCCCCCCCCAGATAGAGATATTGATATTATTTTTTTCAAAAACTTACTATGATTTGTGAGGGGCAATACCACACTTCTGGAAGAGATCACTCACCAATCTGTTGTTGCCGCAGTGAATATCTTACTTTTGCACTTGTATGTTTATGATTGTGTGGTGTGAAAACTTATTTCAAAATATGTTGCTTTCAGGTACACAGAAGCCAGAGCACTAAATCGAAAAATAATATTTCACGCTGGACCAACAAACAGTGGCAAGACATATCATGCAATGGAAAGATTTTTGAATGCTGAATCTGGTGTCTATTGTGGCCCTCTTAAATTATTGGCCAGTGAGGTGTTCAACAAAAGTAATAGCAGTGTGAGTATGCTGCCAAGCTCTGCATATTTTTTACCTTTTTTGTTGATGTTATGGTGCTTTTTAGGGAATACTACAGTTGTGAATCCTGTAATTTCATTTTGTAATTTTTCCTCTTTCAACTTTCATGATTGTAGTATTAATCATTGTACTTTAGTTGTTTGTCAGTAATTATGCAACAGTACTTCATTTATTGCATATTGTCTCAGCCCCCATATATGAGCCCATTTTACTACTGTAGTTTATTTTCATTCTTGTCAATAAATGTTCTGGGTTGTTGCATTTTTATAACTCAGTAGTATCTTATTACCAGAAATACTGACAGCTGCAGGTATTTTCACATCACCATCATTCTTCTGGCCTTTGATTTCCATAATCATTATTTTGTTCCTAACAGGGAACTCCTTGTGATCTGGTGACAGGAGAAGAAAGAAGGTTTGGCAACACTGATGGCTGTGCAGCTCGGCACGTGGCTTGCACCGTGGAGATGACATCAGTCAATGATGCTTGTATGTGTGTGGCTTTCAGCATATATGGTCAAATTGATTACATATTTGTTCAATATGCAGCTTCAATGGGCTTCAGAAATATTCAGTAATTTGATGTTCATAGATATCTTTGTCTCTCCAGTGAAACATTAGTCATTAATGTTCCTTTCCTTGTGTTGTTTTTAGTTGATGTGGCTGTGGTTGATGAGATCCAGATGATCCGTGACCCCAGCAGGGGCTGGGCATGGACCAGAGCCTTGCTAGGCCTGAATGCCAAGGAGGTTCATGTCTGTGGAGAAGCTTCTACCATTGGACTTGTCAAAGAATTAGCCGTTGCAGCGGGTGAAGAAGTAGAGGTGAGGAAATAGAATTGGGCTGTTATGAGACAAATTGTTCCTATTGTTTGATCATGAAGAAATTTACTTCTAATTTATTTACATAGAAAATTACAACCTTTCTTTCCCACATTTTTATGTAATGCTTCATTGATTAGTCAACTTCAGTTTTTCGTCTTTTCTTATTTTTCATTGTACATACAAGTGTATCATTGCCAGTGAACTCTAGCTTCAGCATTTCAAAATTCTGAAAACTGCAAGATGGGGTGGAGTTGTGATTGGCTGCTTGTTTCTAATCCCATTTGTTTAGTTCTTTGTTTCCAGGTCAAGTTCATTTACTACCTCAGAATGACATGATAAACATTGTTGCAGGTCAGGAGATACAAGAGGCTGACAGAACTGACAGTTGAAGATTATGCTTTGCAAACCCTGGACAATGTACATCCAGGAGATTGTATTGTCTGTTTCAGTAAGAGAGACATCCACTATGTCACTCGAGAGATTGAGCGTAGAGGTCATGAGGTTGCTGTCATCTATGGAGGTTAGTGGATGACTTATTGAGTAAGGAGATTTCTGCCTGTGATAGAATGTGACTTATAATGTAGAAGGATTCCAAAGAAACATTAAAAAGAATAGAACTAATGTATTTGTTTTAATGTTTTTACTCAGGGTTGCCTCCAGGAACTAAACTTGCTCAAGCCCACAAGTTCAATGATCCTAAACACCCATGCAAGATTCTGGTTGCAACAGATGCCATTGGAATGGGACTTAATCTGTATGTTTAATTAGTATAACAGTAAACAGTTTATTGCATAGTGTAGGAGTTGACTGATCTTTCTTGCATATCTGTGTACAGTATGTCTACTACATCCATGTGGAAGTTGTATTTGATTGACCAACCTTTCTCTTTAATACAGCTTTAGTGGTTTCTGTAAATTTTGTAAAACAATAAAGTAAACCAGTTACCATGAGTTGAATAATATTAGCAGTTTTATCATTTCATATTAAAAATCTAACCAGTGAACAATATTTTCTCTGAATGAATAGGAGCATCCGTCGTATCATCTTCTATTCTCTGATCCGGCCAATGATCAATGAGAAAGGAGAAATGGAGATGGAGACAATCAGTGTCTCGTCAGCGCTGCAGATTGCAGGGCGGGCCGGCCGCTATGGCACCCAGTGGGAACATGTGCGTACACTACACATACAATGATTTTGGATGGATTTTTGACTTTACATAGGTATATTTCTTTGTGTATATGAAGAACTCACTGTAGTTCTGTAAAGCATGCTGGGTGCACTAATTGCAATGTTTTGATAAGACAGTTTGCAAATGATGCCTTAAAGTTATGGTACTAATACAAAGACCACTTGTGAATCATGCCTTAAAATCCTTGTGTGTGAACATAAATTTCAGACATTTTAGACAAAAATCATGTTTACTACTCTCTTATTTTCTTTTAGTAGGTGGAGCTTATAAAGAAGTGTATTTCAGGGCTATGTGACGTCAATGAAGACTGAAGATCACTCCACACTGTGCAGGCTGTTGTCCCAGTTGCCCGACGATATTGAACAAGCAGGTCTCCATCCAACGGCAGACCAAATTGAATTGTTTGCGTATCACTTACCCAGCTACACACTCTCCAATCTTATTGTAGGTTACACATTCAGCTTATTTTATAAGATATTATTTTTTTAGTTTCTATTATTTTTTCATGTAAATAGATATGGGATAAGAGTTAGGAATGTAAGAGGAAGATTGTTCATTGTGAGCTTTTATTGATGTGAAAGCAAATGATACAGCTGCCTTGTGGAGAGACAATTCAGAGTGGGTATGGGTTGGTTGAGAGCTGCAAGTTAGATATATGGAGGAGTATGGTGAAATTGAAGGTGTTGGGAGTGGTAGTGTTAATCATAATGACTAATTATTATGTTTAAGAGATTTAAGAAATTTAGCTCTTTGTATTTGTTAAATTGTTTTCTCTTTTCTCTTCTCAGGATGTTTTTGTGAATCTTTGCACCGTAGACTCTTCTCTTTACTTCATGTGTCTGATGGATGACTTCAAGTTCCTTGCTGACTTGATCCAACACATCCCTCTGCCCCTTCGTTCCCGTTATGTGCTCTGCTGCTCTCCCATTAACAAGAAGATGCCCTTTGTATGTGCCATGTTCCTCAAGGTGAGTTGTAGTTTTCCTCTCCTGCTTTGTAGTTATGTGCATGCTGTGTCCAAAAAGCTAACTATGAATGTCTATGTGTGATAGGATCAACATGAATATTTATTTTTTTGTGTCACAGTTCACACGGCAGCTGTCACAGAATGAGCCAGCTACTCTTGATTGGTTGTGTCACCAAGTGAAGTGGCCCTTCTCCACTCCAGCCACTCTGCTTGATCTGGTGCACCTGGAGGAAGTTTATGATGTGTTTGATCTCTACCTCTGGCTGAGGTGAGCATTATGTGATGGTAGTGAAGTGTTGAGGTCACTACCAGTAAGCATCAGAATAGTGTATTAGTACCAGTGTAATAGTGTAGCAGTCTATATCTTTTGAGAGTGTTGTGCTCATACTAATTTTGTAATACTAAGCCTGTAATTTGTATAATCACTGGTATTTAATTAGGCTTGCTTGTTTTTTTCTCTTTTTCTTGCTCTTGATTGTGGATAGCAGTGGGATACCAGTTTTGTCATGTATTATATATGGTGCATCTATGACTTAAGTCTGTCTATATTTTTTTCTTGTGTGTGTTGGATTTGTAATAGTAATATAAATTTTCAATTTTCAGTTACCGTTTTCCAGATATGTTTCCTGAGGGGGAATTGGTTAGGGATTTGCAGAGGGAATTGGATGATCTAATACAAGATGGAGTCACACAAATTGTGAGGCTCTTGCGCAACTCTGATACTCGCACTTCCACCACTGCCGCAGACACTGAGGACACTTTCATCATGGATCAACGCAAAAAGAGTTCTAGTAGAGGAAGTAAGTTCTTTGTCTGCTTGTACCTTGTATTAAATTGATGTATCTATGATGTTATTTTGAAAAGATACTGTTTTCAATAACCAATGTTTGTTAACCAGGAACTCCACTCTTAGAAATCTATGTCGCTTCTGTGAAGAAAATTTTCTTAGTATGTATAATTCTCATAAGGTTATTAAGATCAAGGGAAAACTTTCTTATGTTTATCAATTCATATTTCAGTAAAAAGCAAAGTTTATTATTTTTCTTTTACATATTCTATATCATAATGAGCTTTGGTTCTTGATTTCACATAGATCCATCACTACCTTTGAGAAGTTCGGAAGATTTGCACCAAGAAGCCACAACTCTTCCAAAGGCAAAATATAGAAGGAAGACCATGACCAGAGGGAACCTGACTGAGCGTCTCCTTGCACAGGGTCTGCTCTCACCCAAGATGTTAGCTGAATTGCAGAGGGAATGGCAACAACAGGTATATGTATATATGGATAAGAGTATTAGTGGAGGGTACATAGTACAAGTAAGTTTCTTATGGTTAAGGCATTTCACATTAAAGGTTTTGGAAAAGGAGTAATGTAGTTCTGCTATGGCAAAATTACATCTGCCAAGTGGCTAATTGATTTAAACTGGACTTTGCAGGTATCAATGAAGCTGAATTTACAAATGGTGTATTATCTGTTAAAAATTGGTGGTTTTGATGTTAAAAACTGAGATTGCTTCTATCCATGAACGTCGCTGTTCTTTCCATTGTACTGGTATATACTTCATGAAATTTGTGTCCTCTTTGCAGGGCTCTGAGGATGAAGAGAATGATGATGGTAGCTCTTCAGGAAGACCCAGAAGAAACAAGCCCGGTAAAAGATGAATATATTTTGTATTTGGAAATTAGCAAGATGGTTTAGGAAGAACTGTTATAATGATATACATATATTTTGTAAATATATGATTAACTGTACAATGAATTAACATTTTGTATTGATATCCAATGTTATTTTTATACAATGACAAGACTATACTACAATTGCAATGTGAATGGAGATATATGCTACAAAGAGGAAAACAAACAACAGAATGGAGATAGGAACACACACACACACGCACAGGAGGGTGGTCGAGCTCTGCTGATCATGGGTAGGGATCAAGGATTCTAGGTTAAGTGAGGGGAGCCTAAAGGCTTAGTTTATGGGGGTTTAAATCAATCCAAGCTTTCACCTGGTTTGGAGCAAAACGACCCCCCCTCCAAAAAAAAAAAAAAAAAAAAAAAAGACATTGCCCGCCAATTTCGTAAAAAAAGAGCCTAATTGGATGGGAAAAACGGCGGGCCGTACTAGAGGTTTCGCCACCTGGAGAATTCGCGCTTGTAGTTCCCCTACGTAATGAGAATTAGTCGGCTTCCCAGTGGATTGCTGCCTGAACTTTTATTTTTTTCATTAAACATATCCTCATTTAAATGCAATTAGCTCATGCATACGTTTGGTTCTCATTTTTTTTTTTTTTCGAAAACACTGACGTTTTCATTTGTAACAAGTATTTTGAAAGCTATTTCTTTAGTCTAAGCATTACAACTGTATCATTTGCAGGAAGACTTTTCTCCGGTCACGATCTGGTCAAGGTACGAACATGTACTCGTGGCGAAACCTCCGGGATCAGGATGCCGTTTGTTTACATTGTGAGCCACGCGTGCCAGTCCGTAAGGAATGATTGGATGATATATTTTTAATGTTATAGAAACTTGGGAAGGTTCTAGAAGGGGAAGGGAAGAGAAATAGGGACGAAGTGAGTGTGTCTGGTCTTTAAGATACTTAAGTACCCCAAGTTTCTTCTCCACAAGAACATCTTGCCAGAATATAACCATATCACTTCGGTAAATCTTAAAAAAATCACTAGCGCCCTTATGATTGATTTGCGCCAGTTACATATGGGGGCCTAATTACTCAGTATGGAAAGCTCTAACAGATGGGAAGAGTATGAAAAGTCAAGTTGAGACTGGTGTTAAAGTAAAATAATAACATAATTTCTGCTACAGTAGAGTTCGTGTGGCCAAAGCCAGCCTGCACCCCTCAAATCCCCCCAGAAACGAAATTATGGCAAGTGTGGTGGGTGTCAGCCAATGTTCTCTCAGTGTGCTACTGAGGCGTGGCAGTGGCTTGAATCAAGCCTTGGTGCGGGGATTTTCAACACATGCTGATAAACCAGTAAGTATTGTTGGTTGGGATGATGCTGACATAATGTAAGTACATTATTTGTATCAGGATTAGGTTAGACTCATTCAGTTAAATCATGTAATAGTAAATGTCCCTCTTATATAAGCTAACCTAACCCAAGTTGATCTAATTTAAAGCTCTAAAGACTGTACCAAGAACATTTTGGCATACAATTTTTTTACTTTTACCCAAGGGTGACTATAGCAAGAGCAGGCTGGCAGATCACCAGAGGGAGGTGATGAAAAGAGGGCTGCCGAAACGCTCCAAGATTCCTAACGTTAGCAATGTCATTGTTGTTGCATCAGGGAAGGGAGGAGTGGGGAAGTCAACAACTGCAGGTAAGTTTTATTGCCTTTTTACCCACAGTGGCATAACTAGTATATTTGCTACCCAGGGCACCCAGCAGTCTTCCACTTCCTTCCCCAAAAGTGCCACCCAGGGTTGGACCACCCCCTCCTCCCCCTCTAGGTTATGCCACTGCTTACCCCTATGCATTCAAATTAATTAACATATCTTGATGCATTGTGTTTTATTGTCATAGGGATTCATTTTCATTTCTGATCCTACTCCACTGAGATGCTTTGTAGGACCCATGTATTTTATTTTCCATCACCGATTTGTTTTATTATCCATCAAATGAAAGGAAGGGATTAAAAAGTATGCTCGATTTGATTTCAGTAAACTTGGCTCTTGCCCTGGCTGAAGTGGACAACTGTGGGGTCGGTCTGCTAGACATGGATGTGTTTGGACCATCATACCTCGTATGATGAACCTGAATGCTTCACCAGAAATAGACCAAAGTGGGTAAGGTTCATTCATATCCATTGTTTTGAGATTAAGTAAATATGTAATGAGTTCGTGATATACTGTACTTATTTTGTTTGCCAAAATTGAAACTTTATGTGGAATAGGGGAACATTTCCGTTTTGACAAGTACCTTATTTCTGTCCTTGGTAAAAAAATATTATTGTTTTCAGATCAAAAGATGGTGCCTCTCTCAAACTATGGCATACAATGGTAAGTTTACATTATTTAGAGTTGGTAACCAGTATCATCTCATTGATATGTCTTATAGTACAGTACCCCATACGAGTCAGACTAATTTTGGGGAAGGCCAGTGCAAGTTATCCATTTTTTTCTTACACACAAACACACACACACAAATTATGAACTACTTAGATTTAGACTGAGGTGTTAAGATGTTGATCAAGTTATAGAATTATGTATTGGTTTTATACCACTTGTTAATATCAATTTCATGCTCTTTGAATTTTCAAGGCTGGTAATATTACTGCAATACAAACCTTCCCAACAGTATGTCAATGGGATTCTTAGTGGAGGAGAAGGCAGCAGTGGTGTGGCGAGGACCCATGGTGATGTCAGCTGTCCAGAGGCTGTTGCTACACACTGCCTGGGGACCAAACCTCAAGTATCTGGTGTTGGACATGCCACCAGGAACTGGTGACACCCAACTCTCCATATCACAGTTGATTGATGTAACAGGTAAGGTCATACTGTATGTATCACATTGAAGATGTGTACTTCACAGTTTTGTATATCTATGTATTTACTCTTTGATACCATATATATATTAACTAGGAATATTTCAGGTGCCATCATAGTTTCAACACCTCAAGACATCGCTCTTCTTGATGCTCGCCGAGGAGCAGAAATGTTCAGCAAAGTTCACATACCAGTGCTTGGTCTAGTTGAAAATATGAGTGTGTTCTGTTGCCCTAAGTGTGGCCACCAGGAACATATTTTTGGACAGCTGGGAGTACAGAGAATGGCCAAAGAATTAGGTATGTAAATATTGTACTAATTTATCCACCTTTTAAAGCTTGCCTATTACTTACTATCTAACTATAGTGTAGACCTCTCTTAGCATGTCATAGCAAGTGTATACTTACACACTTTGTTTTCTCAGATGTTGATCTCCTTGGTGAAGTTCCATTAAATCTATCCATTCGAGAAGGTGCTGACCGTGGAAGGCCCATTGTAATATCTGAATCCAGTAGTCCACAGGTAAGCTTGCCAGTACCTAAGTGGTGGAAAGGAGACTAAGGTTTGAATCCTCACCTGTCCGGAGTAAAGGTAGTTCAGGCTTGCTTCATTTAATAGCCATTGTTCATCTGGTGGAGCACAGGGACTGTACTTGTATATGTCAGGGAGCTGTGGCCTAAAAGCCTTTATATATTATGTTGACATGGTAGCTTTTCCTACTGTCTTATGTGTTACATTGTTCTAGTGTGATTAAATTGTTAACATGTATAACATAGTTTCTAATAGTACAGTTTTTGATGGACAAATTTAGTCATTGAATTTCATAAACATATTATACTTGTGACTTTATGTTATTCTTAGAATCATGTTTACTTTCTAGGCCAGGAGTTACTTCAATATTGCTGCCAAGGTTTCACAAAAAGTTGCAAATTTGAAGACTAAGTGAAGACTGGATGCTGGTGTAGTAAGTGAATTGTAAATTCATCCTGTGCTAGACTAGAGACATGGTGGAGGTCTTATTTGAGGGAATGGTAGAAGAATGAATGAACACACATTCAATTCAACTCATAACTCCCTCCTCTGGACACTGACCTATAGTATGTTCCTTCCATGGTAGGTTTATGAATCAGTCACTAACTGCAGCTGCAAAAGGCCCTATTCCTTTACATAAAAGAAGTTATTATCTCTCCTAAATAATCAAGAGTTTGCACACTGTGACCAACAGACCCAAAAACTATATCTTGATGGGTACATATTGAAATACAAATGCAGTGATATTGTAAATAATATATAGTAGTTGAAATGCATTCATACAGTTTCAGAGGACAAGTGAAAGAAATGGGTTTGCATGAGTAAGTTGTTTTGCTTAAATAATATTTTGCACTAAATATATAAAGGTTCTGATGTACAGTATCAAAGTTTTCTCCAGAGTTAATCACATAATAAAATAATACCTTTGGTCCCATATGTGTTAAGTTTAAGAGATTTATATTTTATGTTAATAATTTAAATACAACTCTTGCAACTCATCATAATTTGGCTCTCATTACCAAGCACACCTTCCTTAGAAATGCCAAATCCTTGGTAGTTCCTCACTTCCTAACAAGTTGCATTATAATCTATTTGTTGATTTAGTTTCCATTTAAATCTGAGGGTAGAAATGTCAGCATGCAAAGAGTCCATGGAATTAAGTGAACTAGGTCTTACTATTGGCAAGTAGATATAAGATTTCATAACACTTTTATAACTTTATCCAAAAATAAATTGAAAATTATAACAAATTTACATGCTGTGCATTTTTTCCCAACAATGACAAGGCCAATGCAGAGAATTTCAAGGATGTCAAGCTCAGTCTTAGAATTGGAAATTATCACACTTGCTGAGATGCGAGACATTACTGTATAGAAGATGCACTCGTGAGTAAGATCAATCTGTTCCTTGTATAGTAGTTTCTTCCTGTTTTTAAAAAAAAATTTTCAAGTCTTTACTAAGGAACAGTCTCAAGACTACATATTTGTACCAGGGAGTGATAGGGCAAAGAATGTGAATGATACATGTATGTGAGGTGCTTTGTGGAATAACCCCAAGTGTGACTGGTGGAATATGGAAAAATAGATAGGAAAGAGTGCATCTTATATACTTACAGAAAATACAAAAAGTACATAATTATCTTAACTAAACTCTGCCATCTTACTACCACTTAATACATTTAGGATGACTTTATCAGTATATTGTAGATCTATTAAATCAGCTTGATCTTATGTAAACTAACATGGGCAATGTCAACATCTTGCATTATTAAATTTTATAAATATGCATCTGGAGAGATCAAGGATGTTCATAATGAGGTTCTGTGGTGAAATTTTGCCATGAAATCTGTTACTATGGCATAGCCCCTCACACAATGCTACAATACAATACAAGCCTGCTTTATAATTTGCTGAGAATCGCCATAAAGTACACACAATTATATTAACTTTGGTAATGTGGTGTAACTTTGTTGTTCCCTCAGTTGACAGTAATTAAAGATGGTTCTTTTAATTGGCCAAATAATCAATGTATATCAATCATTTTTCCATTTGACAAGACTGATGATACAAAAGATTAATTGTTCTAATTCATACTCTACTTGCATACTGTAATTTCCTTTTCCCATAAAAATTCAAAATTGAAGCTAATTTGATTTCATTAGACATACAGATTCTATATTCTTCTATTTATGATTATGTGCATTCAAGGAACTAGTTTTATGCTTCAAAAATATTTATGTACCTCAAAATAAAGAAGAAATATGTTTTTTATATTCCTATACTATACATATTATATATATACTGCATTAAAATGTTATCACATGAAGTCTTGTTCAGTAATACATGCAAAATTACAATACATAACATTTCCTTCCCTCCCACAGAGGGATCAGAGGCATATTAAACAGATATATGGATGGATTTTCTAATGCAGATGAGAAAAAAAAAGCACACATCAATTGACAGCGAGATTCATTATTTTTACGACAGTGGTATAGTATTCTTCTCATCAAAAGTGATAACAGCAATTTATTGCCTCATTTTGCGGAAGAAAATCTCTCATGCATATTTACTGCCATGTATACAGTGATAGCAACAGCAGCAGCAGCAGCAGCAGCACTGTATTAACTTACAATTAAAAGAGTCATGGATGTCTCATACATAATACCCTCTTCACTGCATCACTTAACACTATGATGAACTATTGATGTAGTAAACACACCCATTAAATGCTCCCACACCTCATTTACTACCATCACGTAGTGGAATATAAAAAATGGACAAGAGTGAGCGGATCTCAAGCCCAGCACCACTTTATGGGTAGAATATTAGAAATGAACACAGAAGGCAAAAACTTGTAACACAATGATGCGAAGAAAGCATGGAGGGTTATCCTTTTATGTGATGCAAATTTGAATTACAATTAGTTCTGATGAAGAGGCTTGAGGCAAAGCAGGTTGATGATTAATCCACTAATATCAAAAGGCACAATTAGGCAGGACACTTCAGTGTTACTTGCTGCTTTCTGACTTACAAATAAATGGTGCTAACTTATATTACTAATGAAATACTAGCAATTTCCAAGTATTAAATGAAAAGAGAGCTGAATCTACAAAACTTAAATTGGATGAGAAAACCTATATACTGTTTACATTACAGCATTTCTATTCTGCTTCACAGATTTCTCCAGAATCTCCAATACTCCAATTGGTTGATTACAAGAGGAAATTATCATACCTCACATGAATGCAATACAAAGATAGTCAGTCACTGGTGACAGAAGGGAAAAATTATGTACATGTAGATACTTCTAACATGCAGCAACCCATTTAATGTAATGCAAAATTATCTGGAATGATCTGAGATGGTAAGAAAAGTTTAGGAATAAGTACAAGGGTAGTAGATTTCTTAAATCGTACTACCCTAATAGTACCTTAAATATATCAAAACATCTGGATTGTGGACCGATTTGGACTTCACATACATCTTATTAAAAAGCACTTTACATATTTCATATTGTATTTTATTCTTTAGGGAAGCTGAGTATTGTATTACTTTATTAGATGAAGTTCGATTTCATTAGGCAGCATCTGATACTGAAGCATTAATCACACAAGGTGAATTTCATCAGGCTTGTGTGTGTGTGTGTGTGTGTGTGTGTTATGACAGTCTTTGGTGTTGAGAACATTGTCATGGAAGACCAGAGCTTGTGCTCATCGTCAATGCTGTCAGCTGTTACTCTACTATTTGTCATGGTATTAATAAATCACACCCTTTCTTTACAAATTTCCATTGTAGACAACTTTAGGTGATGTTTTAATCTACAAAATGGCATCAGTGATCTTTGAGGGTACTAATGATGATGACCAGGTTAAAGAAGTGAAGTAGAATGGTGGATAAGAAAGCTGACCCATATGTCATCATTTACATATAAAATCTCATCCTTGGCAGCCTTCAATGTGGCATGAACAACCTATGGCAGTGCTGGAGTGTGGGTGGGATGGATGATGGCCATTAAGAGGAGGAAGATGCAGAGATGATGTTCGAAGGCAGAGGTATTCAAAAACTTCACCCCAGAAATTCTGATATCATTACTTTGTCTCATTCGAGGTTAGTGTTCTACTCCTTATTGTAAATGTGTATTTTATCTCTGACAGCAAAAAACTTGAGCATTGTGTGGCAAATTATGTAAAAGGATGAGTTTGTGACAGCTCTTGCATCAATTTTTTTCTTTTGATTTTGATGGTTTGCTTCTTGTTGACTTTGTTTGCTGGCATTATTTTGACACCAATTACTTGCCAAAAAAGGACTTATATATAATTATTTATGTATACATATATGGGTATACAGGTAGATAGAGGTAATAGAGTGATATTGATAAAGATAGCAAGAAACAGATAGGTAAATACACAAGACACAAAGTTCCAGCTTCAAGGCTGTACTTAGTCATTCTATGTAATGTATAAATATTTAAAAACTTTTATAATAGTATCTAAAACCTACATAGGAAGGTGAGGGAGACATAGGAACCGAACACCTTTTTTCAATGAAGGATAATTTCACCATGCACAATTGCTAACATGCCATGCTCATGAACCTGACTGCCATAACAGTCAAATATATATATATATATATATATATATATATATATATATATATATATATATATATATATATATATATATATATACATATATAGTCTTGACTGTTATGGCAGTCAGGTTCATGAGCATGGCATGTAAGCAATTGTGCATGGTGAAATTATCCTTCATTGAAAAAAGGTGTTCGGTTCCTATGTCTCCCTCACCTTCCTATGTAGGTTTTAGATACTATTATAAAAGTTTTTAAATATTTATACATTACATAGAATGACTAAGTACAGCCTTGAAGCTGGAACTTTGTGTCTTGTGTATTTACCTATCTGTTTCTTGCTATCTTTATCAATATCACTCTATTACCTCTATCTACCTGTATACCCATATATGTATACATAAATAATTATATATAAGTCCTTTTTTGGCAAGTAATTGGTGTCAAAATAATGCCAGCAAACAAAGTCAACAAGAAGCAAACCATCAAAATCAAAAGAAAAAAATTGATGCAAGAGCTGTCACAAACTCATCCTTTTACATAATTTGCCACACAATGCTCAAGTTTTTTGCTGTCAGAGATAAAATACACATTTACAATAAGGAGTAGAACACTAACCTCGAATGAGACAAAGTAATGATATCAGAATTTCTGGGGTGAAGTTTTTGAATACCTCTGCCTTCGAACATCATCTCTGCATCTTCCTCCTCTTAATGGCCATCATCCATCCCACCCACACTCCAGCACTGCCATAGGTTGTTCATGCCACATTGAAGGCTGCCAAGGATGAGATTTTATATGTAAATGATGACATATGGGTCAGCTTTCTTATCCACCATTCTACTTCACTTCTTTAACCTGGTCATCATCATTAGTACCCTCAAAGATCACTGATGCCATTTTGTAGATTAAAACATCACCTAAAGTTGTCTACAATGGAAATTTGTAAAGAAAGGGTGTGATTTATTAATACCATGACAAATAGTAGAGTAACAGCTGACAGCATTGACGATGAGCACAAGCTCTGGTCTTCCATGACAATGTTCTCAACACCAAAGACTGTCATAACACACACACACACACACACACACACAAGCCTGATGAAATTCACCTTGTGTGATTAATGCTTCAGTATCAGATGCTGCCTAATGAAATCGAACTTCATCTAATAAAGTAATACAATACTCAGCTTCCCTAAAGAATAAAATACAATATGAAATATGTAAAGTGCTTTTTAATAAGATGTATGTGAAGTCCAAATCGGTCCACAATCCAGATGTTTTGATATATTTAAGGTACTATTAGGGTAGTACGATTTAAGAAATCTACTACCCTTGTACTTATTCCTAAACTTTTCTTACCATCTCAGATCATTCCAGATAATTTTGCATTACATTAAATGGGTTGCTGCATGTTAGAAGTATCTACATGTACATAATTTTTCCCTTCTGTCACCAGTGACTGACTATCTTTGTATTGCATTCATGTGAGGTATGATAATTTCCTCTTGTAATCAACCAATTGGAGTATTGGAGATTCTGGAGAAATCTGTGAAGCAGAATAGAAATGCTGTAATGTAAACAGTATATAGGTTTTCTCATCCAATTTATTAATCTCTTATACCAAAGTTATAACTTGCTCACTTGGTTCTTGGGTTCCATGGTGTGTAGTTTCAAATCATTCTGATAATTTTAGGCAGTGAAGTGGAGTTTGTAGATTCAGCTCTCTTTTCATTTAATACTTGGAAATTGCTAGTATTTCATTAGTAATATAAGTTAGCACCATTTATTTGTAAGTCAGAAAGCAGCAAGTAACACTGAAGTGTCCTGCCTAATTGTGCCTTTTGATATTAGTGGATTAATCATCAACCTGCTTTGCCTCAAGCCTCTTCATCAGAACTAATTGTAATTCAAATTTGCATCACATAAAAGGATAACCCTCCATGCTTTCTTCGCATCATTGTGTTACAAGTTTTTGCCTTCTGTGTTCATTTCTAATATTCTACCCATAAAGTGGTGCTGGGCTTGAGATCCGCTCACTCTTGTCCATTTTTTATATTCCACTACGTGATGGTAGTAAATGAGGTGTGGGAGCATTTAATGGGTGTGTTTACTACATCAATAGTTCATCATAGTGTTAAGTGATGCAGTGAAGAGGGTATTATGTATGAGATATCCATGACTCTTTTAATTGTAAGTTAATACAGTGCTGCTGCTGCTGCTGCTGCTGTTGCTATCACTGTATACATGGCAGTAAATATGCATGAGAGATTTTCTTCCACAAAATGAGGCAATAAATTGCTGTTATCACTTTTGATGAGAAGAATACTATACCACTGTCGTAAAAATAATGAATCTCGCTGTCAATTGATGTGTGCTTTTTTTTTCTCATCTGCATTAGAAAATCCATCCATATATCTGTTTAATATGCCTCTGATCCCTCTGTGGGAGGGAAGGAAATGTTATGTATTGTAATTTTGCATGTATTACTGAACAAGACTTCATGTGATAACATTTTAATGCAGTATATATATAATATGTATAGTATAGGAATATAAAAAACATATTTCTTCTTTATTTTGAGGTACATAAATATTTTTGAAGCATAAAACTAGTTCCTTGAATGCACATAATCATAAATAGAAGAATATAGAATCTGTATGTCTAATGAAATCAAATTAGCTTCAATTTTGAATTTTTATGGGAAAAGGAAATTACAGTATGCAAGTAGAGTATGAATTAGAACAATTAATCTTTTGTATCATCAGTCTTGTCAAATGGAAAAATGATTGATATACATTGATTATTTGGCCAATTAAAAGAACCATCTTTAATTACTGTCAACTGAGGGAACAACAAAGTTACACCACATTACCAAAGTTAATATAATTGTGTGTACTTTATGGCGATTCTCAGCAAATTATAAAGCAGGCTTGTATTGTATTGTAGCATTGTGTGAGGGGCTATGCCATAGTAACAGATTTCATGGCAAAATTTCACCACAGAACCTCATTATGAACATCCTTGATCTCTCCAGATGCATATTTATAAAATTTAATAATGCAAGATGTTGACATTGCCCATGTTAGTTTACATAAGATCAAGCTGATTTAATAGATCTACAATATACTGATAAAGTCATCCTAAATGTATTAAGTGGTAGTAAGATGGCAGAGTTTAGTTAAGATAATTATGTACTTTTTGTATTTTCTGTAAGTATATAAGATGCACTCTTTCCTATCTATTTTTCCATATTCCACCAGTCACACTTGGGGTTATTCCACAAAGCACCTCACATACATGTATCATTCACATTCTTTGCCCTATCACTCCCTGGTACAAATATGTAGTCTTGAGACTGTTCCTTAGTAAAGACTTGAAAATTTTTTTTTAAAAACAGGAAGAAACTACTATACAAGGAACAGATTGATCTTACTCACGAGTGCATCTTCTATACAGTAATGTCTCGCATCTCAGCAAGTGTGATAATTTCCAATTCTAAGACTGAGCTTGACATCCTTGAAATTCTCTGCATTGGCCTTGTCATTGTTGGGAAAAAATGCACAGCATGTAAATTTGTTATAATTTTCAATTTATTTTTGGATAAAGTTATAAAAGTGTTATGAAATCTTATATCTACTTGCCAATAGTAAGACCTAGTTCACTTAATTCCATGGACTCTTTGCATGCTGACATTTCTACCCTCAGATTTAAATGGAAACTAAATCAACAAATAGATTATAATGCAACTTGTTAGGAAGTGAGGAACTACCAAGGATTTGGCATTTCTAAGGAAGGTGTGCTTGGTAATGAGAGCCAAATTATGATGAGTTGCAAGAGTTGTATTTAAATTATTAACATAAAATATAAATCTCTTAAACTTAACACATATGGGACCAAAGGTATTATTTTATTATGTGATTAACTCTGGAGAAAACTTTGATACTGTACATCAGAACCTTTATATATTTAGTGCAAAATATTATTTAAGCAAAACAACTTACTCATGCAAACCCATTTCTTTCACTTGTCCTCTGAAACTGTATGAATGCATTTCAACTACTATATATTATTTACAATATCACTGCATTTGTATTTCAATATGTACCCATCAAGATATAGTTTTTGGGTCTGTTGGTCACAGTGTGCAAACTCTTGATTATTTAGGAGAGATAATAACTTCTTTTATGTAAAGGAATAGGGCCTTTTGCAGCTGCAGTTAGTGACTGATTCATAAACCTACCATGGAAGGAACATACTATAGGTCAGTGTCCAGAGGAGGGAGTTATGAGTTGAATTGAATGTGTGTTCATTCATTCTTCTACCATTCCCTCAAATAAGACCTCCACCATGTCTAGTCTAGCACAGGATGAATTTACAATTCACTTACTACACCAGCATCCAGTCTTCACTTAGTCTTCAAATTTGCAACTTTTTGTGAAACCTTGGCAGCAATATTGAAGTAACTCCTGGCCTAGAAAGTAAACATGATTCTAAGAATAACATAAAGTCACAAGTATAATATGTTTATGAAATTCAATGACTAAATTTGTCCATCAAAAACTGTACTATTAGAAACTATGTTATACATGTTAACAATTTAATCACACTAGAACAATGTAACACATAAGACAGTAGGAAAAGCTACCATGTCAACATAATATATAAAGGCTTTTAGGCCACAGCTCCCTGACATATACAAGTACAGTCCCTGTGCTCCACCAGATGAACAATGGCTATTAAATGAAGCAAGCCTGAACTACCTTTACTCCGGACAGGTGAGGATTCAAACCTTAGTCTCCTTTCCACCACTTAGGTACTGGCAAGCTTACCTGTGGACTACTGGATTCAGATATTACAATGGGCCTTCCACGGTCAGCACCTTCTCGAATGGATAGATTTAATGGAACTTCACCAAGGAGATCAACATCTGAGAAAACAAAGTGTGTAAGTATACACTTGCTATGACATGCTAAGAGAGGTCTACACTATAGTTAGATAGTAAGTAATAGGCAAGCTTTAAAAGGTGGATAAATTAGTACAATATTTACATACCTAATTCTTTGGCCATTCTCTGTACTCCCAGCTGTCCAAAAATATGTTCCTGGTGGCCACACTTAGGGCAACAGAACACACTCATATTTTCAACTAGACCAAGCACTGGTATGTGAACTTTGCTGAACATTTCTGCTCCTCGGCGAGCATCAAGAAGAGCGATGTCTTGAGGTGTTGAAACTATGATGGCACCTGAAATATTCCTAGTTAATATATATATGGTATCAAAGAGTAAATACATAGATATACAAAACTGTGAAGTACACATCTTCAATGTGATACATACAGTATGACCTTACCTGTTACATCAATCAACTGTGATATGGAGAGTTGGGTGTCACCAGTTCCTGGTGGCATGTCCAACACCAGATACTTGAGGTTTGGTCCCCAGGCAGTGTGTAGCAACAGCCTCTGGACAGCTGACATCACCATGGGTCCTCGCCACACCACTGCTGCCTTCTCCTCCACTAAGAATCCCATTGACATACTGTTGGGAAGGTTTGTATTGCAGTAATATTACCAGCCTTGAAAATTCAAAGAGCATGAAATTGATATTAACAAGTGGTATAAAACCAATACATAATTCTATAACTTGATCAACATCTTAACACCTCAGTCTAAATCTAAGTAGTTCATAATTTGTGTGTGTGTGTTTGTGTGTAAGAAAAAAATGGATAACTTGCACTGGCCTTCCCCAAAATTAGTCTGACTCGTATGGGGTACTGTACTATAAGACATATCAATGAGATGATACTGGTTACCAACTCTAAATAATGTAAACTTACCATTGTATGCCATAGTTTGAGAGAGGCACCATCTTTTGATCTGAAAACAATAATATTTTTTTACCAAGGACAGAAATAAGGTACTTGTCAAAACGGAAATGTTCCCCTATTCCACATAAAGTTTCAATTTTGGCAAACAAAATAAGTACAGTATATCACGAACTCATTACATATTTACTTAATCTCAAAACAATGGATATGAATGAACCTTACCCACTTTGGTCTATTTCTGGTGAAGCATTCAGGTTCATCATACGAGGTACTGATGGTCCAAACACATCCATGTCTAGCAGACCGACCCCACAGTTGTCCACTTCAGCCAGGGCAAGAGCCAAGTTTACTGAAATCAAATCGAGCATACTTTTTAATCCCTTCCTTTCATTTGATGGATAATAAAACAAATCGGTGATGGAAAATAAAATACATGGGTCCTACAAAGCATCTCAGTGGAGTAGGATCAGAAATGAAAATGAATCCCTATGACAATAAAACACAATGCATCAAGATATGTTAATTAATTTGAATGCATAGGGGTAAGCAGTGGCATAACCTAGAGGGGGAGGAGGGGGTGGTCCAACCCTGGGTGGCACTTTTGGGGAAGGAAGTGGAAGACTGCTGGGTGCCCTGGGTAGCAAATATACTAGTTATGCCATTGTGGGTAAAAAGGCAATAAAACTTACCTGCAGTTGTTGACTTCCCCACTCCTCCCTTCCCTGATGCAACAACAATGACATTGCTAACGTTAGGAATCTTGGAGCGTTTCGGCAGCCCTCTTTTCATCACCTCCCTCTGGTGATCTGCCAGCCTGCTCTTGCTATAGTCACCCTTGGGTAAAAGTAAAAAAATTGTATGCCAAAATGTTCTTGGTACAGTCTTTAGAGCTTTAAATTAGATCAACTTGGGTTAGGTTAGCTTATATAAGAGGGACATTTACTATTACATGATTTAACTGAATGAGTCTAACCTAATCCTGATACAAATAATGTACTTACATTATGTCAGCATCATCCCAACCAACAATACTTACTGGTTTATCAGCATGTGTTGAAAATCCCCGCACCAAGGCTTGATTCAAGCCACTGCCACGCCTCAGTAGCACACTGAGAGAACATTGGCTGACACCCACCACACTTGCCATAATTTCGTTTCTGGGGGGATTTGAGGGGTGCAGGCTGGCTTTGGCCACACGAACTCTACTGTAGCAGAAATTATGTTATTATTTTACTTTAACACCAGTCTCAACTTGACTTTTCATACTCTTCCCATCTGTTAGAGCTTTCCATACTGAGTAATTAGGCCCCCATATGTAACTGGCGCAAATCAATCATAAGGGCGCTAGTGATTTTTTTAAGATTTACCGAAGTGATATGGTTATATTCTGGCAAGATGTTCTTGTGGAGAAGAAACTTGGGGTACTTAAGTATCTTAAAGACCAGACACACTCACTTCGTCCCTATTTCTCTTCCCTTCCCCTTCTAGAACCTTCCCAAGTTTCTATAACATTAAAAATATATCATCCAATCATTCCTTACGGACTGGCACGCGTGGCTCACAATGTAAACAAACGGCATCCTGATCCCGGAGGTTTCGCCACGAGTACATGTTCGTACCTTGACCAGATCGTGACCGGAGAAAAGTCTTCCTGCAAATGATACAGTTGTAATGCTTAGACTAAAGAAATAGCTTTCAAAATACTTGTTACAAATGAAAACGTCAGTGTTTTCGAAAAAAAAAAAAAATGAGAACCAAACGTATGCATGAGCTAATTGCATTTAAATGAGGATATGTTTAATGAAAAAAATAAAAGTTCAGGCAGCAATCCACTGGGAAGCCGACTAATTCTCATTACGTAGGGGAACTACAAGCGCGAATTCTCCAGGTGGCGAAACCTCTAGTACGGCCCGCCGTTTTTCCCATCCAATTAGGCTCTTTTTTTACGAAATTGGCGGGCAATGTCTTTTTTTTTTTTTTTTTTTTTTTTGGAGGGGGGGTCGTTTTGCTCCAAACCAGGTGAAAGCTTGGATTGATTTAAACCCCCATAAACTAAGCCTTTAGGCTCCCCTCACTTAACCTAGAATCCTTGATCCCTACCCATGATCAGCAGAGCTCGACCACCCTCCTGTGCGTGTGTGTGTGTGTTCCTATCTCCATTCTGTTGTTTGTTTTCCTCTTTGTAGCATATATCTCCATTCACATTGCAATTGTAGTATAGTCTTGTCATTGTATAAAAATAACATTGGATATCAATACAAAATGTTAATTCATTGTACAGTTAATCATATATTTACAAAATATATGTATATCATTATAACAGTTCTTCCTAAACCATCTTGCTAATTTCCAAATACAAAATATATTCATCTTTTACCGGGCTTGTTTCTTCTGGGTCTTCCTGAAGAGCTACCATCATCATTCTCTTCATCCTCAGAGCCCTGCAAAGAGGACACAAATTTCATGAAGTATATACCAGTACAATGGAAAGAACAGCGACGTTCATGGATAGAAGCAATCTCAGTTTTTAACATCAAAACCACCAATTTTTAACAGATAATACACCATTTGTAAATTCAGCTTCATTGATACCTGCAAAGTCCAGTTTAAATCAATTAGCCACTTGGCAGATGTAATTTTGCCATAGCAGAACTACATTACTCCTTTTCCAAAACCTTTAATGTGAAATGCCTTAACCATAAGAAACTTACTTGTACTATGTACCCTCCACTAATACTCTTATCCATATATACATATACCTGTTGTTGCCATTCCCTCTGCAATTCAGCTAACATCTTGGGTGAGAGCAGACCCTGTGCAAGGAGACGCTCAGTCAGGTTCCCTCTGGTCATGGTCTTCCTTCTATATTTTGCCTTTGGAAGAGTTGTGGCTTCTTGGTGCAAATCTTCCGAACTTCTCAAAGGTAGTGATGGATCTATGTGAAATCAAGAACCAAAGCTCATTATGATATAGAATATGTAAAAGAAAAATAATAAACTTTGCTTTTTACTGAAATATGAATTGATAAACATAAGAAAGTTTTCCCTTGATCTTAATAACCTTATGAGAATTATACATACTAAGAAAATTTTCTTCACAGAAGCGACATAGATTTCTAAGAGTGGAGTTCCTGGTTAACAAACATTGGTTATTGAAAACAGTATCTTTTCAAAATAACATCATAGATACATCAATTTAATACAAGGTACAAGCAGACAAAGAACTTACTTCCTCTACTAGAACTCTTTTTGCGTTGATCCATGATGAAAGTGTCCTCAGTGTCTGCGGCAGTGGTGGAAGTGCGAGTATCAGAGTTGCGCAAGAGCCTCACAATTTGTGTGACTCCATCTTGTATTAGATCATCCAATTCCCTCTGCAAATCCCTAACCAATTCCCCCTCAGGAAACATATCTGGAAAACGGTAACTGAAAATTGAAAATTTATATTACTATTACAAATCCAACACACACAAGAAAAAAATATAGACAGACTTAAGTCATAGATGCACCATATATAATACATGACAAAACTGGTATCCCACTGCTATCCACAATCAAGAGCAAGAAAAAGAGAAAAAAACAAGCAAGCCTAATTAAATACCAGTGATTATACAAATTACAGGCTTAGTATTACAAAATTAGTATGAGCACAACACTCTCAAAAGATATAGACTGCTACACTATTACACTGGTACTAATACACTATTCTGATGCTTACTGGTAGTGACCTCAACACTTCACTACCATCACATAATGCTCACCTCAGCCAGAGGTAGAGATCAAACACATCATAAACTTCCTCCAGGTGCACCAGATCAAGCAGAGTGGCTGGAGTGGAGAAGGGCCACTTCACTTGGTGACACAACCAATCAAGAGTAGCTGGCTCATTCTGTGACAGCTGCCGTGTGAACTGTGACACAAAAAAATAAATATTCATGTTGATCCTATCACACATAGACATTCATAGTTAGCTTTTTGGACACAGCATGCACATAACTACAAAGCAGGAGAGGAAAACTACAACTCACCTTGAGGAACATGGCACATACAAAGGGCATCTTCTTGTTAATGGGAGAGCAGCAGAGCACATAACGGGAACGAAGGGGCAGAGGGATGTGTTGGATCAAGTCAGCAAGGAACTTGAAGTCATCCATCAGACACATGAAGTAAAGAGAAGAGTCTACGGTGCAAAGATTCACAAAAACATCCTGAGAAGAGAAAAGAGAAAACAATTTAACAAATACAAAGAGCTAAATTTCTTAAATCTCTTAAACATAATAATTAGTCATTATGATTAACACTACCACTCCCAACACCTTCAATTTCACCATACTCCTCCATATATCTAACTTGCAGCTCTCAACCAACCCATACCCACTCTGAATTGTCTCTCCACAAGGCAGCTGTATCATTTGCTTTCACATCAATAAAAGCTCACAATGAACAATCTTCCTCTTACATTCCTAACTCTTATCCCATATCTATTTACATGAAAAAATAATAGAAACTAAAAAAATAATATCTTATAAAATAAGCTGAATGTGTAACCTACAATAAGATTGGAGAGTGTGTAGCTGGGTAAGTGATACGCAAACAATTCAATTTGGTCTGCCGTTGGATGGAGACCTGCTTGTTCAATATCGTCGGGCAACTGGGACAACAGCCTGCACAGTGTGGAGTGATCTTCAGTCTTCATTGACGTCACATAGCCCTGAAATACACTTCTTTATAAGCTCCACCTACTAAAAGAAAATAAGAGAGTAGTAAACATGACTTTTGTCTAAAATGTCTGAAATTTATGTTCACACACAAGGATTTTAAGGCATGATTCACAAGTGGTCTTTGTATTAGTACCATAACTTTAAGGCATCATTTGCAAACTGTCTTATCAAAACATTGCAATTAGTGCACCCAGCATGCTTTACAGAACTACAGTGA